>CAKOES020000093.1:0-44971 GCA_933207985.1 Pelobates cultripes
ATCCATACAAATTGTACAGAATGTCAAGGATAGTTTTCCAGGGACAAATGTTGTCGCCTGTTGAGCGAGGTGACCTTGCTCGGGTCCCAGGTGTACGGTTCCTAAAATGGCTGCCATATACACGTCCACTGATAGGAGACGCGGAAGGTATTAAACTGATCAGAACAATACTAAACACACCACAAATAGGTTTCTCTCCTGTATGGCTCCTCAAATGATGCTTAAGATTAGAAGCGGCTGAAAAGCATTTCTCACACTCCGAACAAAAATATATTTTTTTAACATTCTCTCCACTGTGAACGAAATGACGTTTGGGAAGAGATTAACATAATTAAACACAGGCAGTAAAAATACAGTTTTTAGCCATACCCTGTAACTTTAAAACTACACATCCCATCTTCATAATTACATATTTGGAATCAGCACACTTAAAACATAAACATAACCAAAAATCAGCCAAATCCATCCAGGGGTTAAAAAGTTAGCTGGAGGTCCCTTTATGACCGACCGCAAGCACATTTTCCTGCCCAAAACAGTTCCATAGATTTGGGCTGTGAGGTCGGTCTATTTCAGGCTGAAAAAACGACTAAGTCCCATCGCGAATGGGACTTAGTCTCTGCAGCTGAAATAAGGCTGAAAAAACGGCTGAAAAAAAACGGCTGAAAAAAAGACTAAGTCCCATCGCCGAATGGGACTTAGTCTCTGCAGCTGAAATAAGGCTGAAAAAAACGGCTGAAAAAAAGACTAAGTCCCATCGCTGAATGGGACTTAGTCTCTGCAGCTGAAATAATTTCCCATTTACTGAACCAAGTGGGAAATAGCCAGGCAGGCACAAAGGGTTTGCACCAGGTCTGGGGACACAGGGGACACCGTTTTAAAGGGGCCGTGTCCCCAACAAGTCTGGGGACACGGCCTTAAAGGGGCAGTGTCCCAATCTTCCTGATGTCCCAAAAAAGGTGTTTAAAGGGCCAGCACCAGTCACATAAAGAGTCCATAAGCCCCAATATGCCCACCGACAGTCTTAAAGGGCCATACACACCAAATAAAAGTGCATACATTTTCACAATCTCCCAGGGGCCATAGTCATGCGGGAGGAGGCTGGCAAAGAGGCTTCTCCACAACCCAGGGAAACAGGGCAATTTGCCATTTAAAGGGCCCGTTACAAATAGCAGTTTGTAACAAGGTGTCAATCCATATCTGCCAAGTGACCCGATGTAGGGGGAACAGTCCCTATTCTGCTCTGTGTCAGTGTGTATCAGGGATCCTTAGGACAGGTGTCAATCCATATCTGCCAAGTGACCCTATGTAGGGGACCAGTCTCTATTCTGCTCTGTGTCCGTGTGCATCAGGGGCTCTGAGGACAGGTGTCAATCCATATGTCAAGGTGTCAATATGTCATATGTCAGGTGTCAATCCATATTGATTGTGATTTAGGAATGTTAGGTGATTTCTGCCCTTATGGATTAAAACCAGACTCTGTATCAACTGTGTAATTTTCCATGGGAGTTTTGCCATGGATCCCCCTCCGGCATGCCACAGTCCAGGTGTTAGTCCCCTTGAAACAACTTTTCCATCCCTATTGTAGCCAGAAAGAGTCCCTGTGTGTTTTAAAATTCGCCTCCCCATTGAAGTCAATGGCGTTTCGGGCGGTTCGCCGGTTCGCGAACATTTGCTGAAGTTCGCGTTCGCCGTTCGCGAACCGAAAATTTCGGGTTCGCGACATCACTAGTCATAATGAGAAAAATATTATGAGCAAGGGTTATGCGACTCCAAACATATGCTATAAACATGGAATTATAAATCTCTCGCATCTTACTCTTCCAATTTATTAACGATAATCTCTCGGCACAATGTTTTCTTAATGAGTGTTTTATTTGGTTTTTTTTGTGCTTTTGGAGAAGGAGAAGAAAAGGGGAAGGAGTAAGGAGGGCATATGGAAAAGTATACCGTTCTGAGACACAAGTGACATGTTTATGACTGTACATTCGCCTGTAGAACCTTCTTCCAATTGTACTGGTGTTTTGTTTTTTTTGGTCAAAATGTTAAATCTTTTTCGTGTAATTGATGGAGGAAAAAAAAAAGAAAAGGGAAATAAGAAGATTATAAATGTCAAAAAAAAAAGGGGGGGGAAGAAAAAAGGAAAAAGGTAATCTTCATAGCATAATCATCATAGTTCAAGAAGATAATACAGAGATCAGGAAGAGAGATAAGCGTAAGAAGGGAGTTTGGATCCTATTCTATAATATATTGGTAATGTTCTGTGGTCATGGTCCTATAAATCATCGCTTACTATACTCTGTCTGGTAAATAACCTCTCGACACGGTCTATGTGGTTTTGTTGGGTTTTTTTTTGTCTTTTGGAGCAAGATAAAAGGAAGGCAAAAGGGAAAGGAAAAGATGTATATATAACTATCTGATTGCTTGAAGTATAATTAATATACATGTGAATGTGTACTTATTATATCTTTGTCCAATTTTACTTTATGTTCTGTTCTCGTTTTTGTTTGTTATATTATATGAAAACATAATAAAGATTATAAATTGAAAAAAAAAAGTCCTTAATTTTTTTCCTTTATATTTAACACCTTCACATGCATATCTTTGAATAATCACTCTGGGTTCAGCTTTCTAAAAGGTAATCTTAATATTACCGTAAAAAAAAACAAAAAAAAACGGTTAAATTTAAAAAAATTTTAAAAACACACTAAGCAGAAAATATTTTACATGGTCACCTGCAGCATATTTGTGGGCATCTGTCACATCAGCAATGGCAATGGCACCCAAGGCCTTCGTGCCAATAAACTTTCCGGCTGAGTGAAAGTTTGTGTAACCTTTCTGTTTCAACGTATTATATCTAAAAATCTGTTCATAAATTTGGCAGTTAAGTTCAGCGAAAAAAATGGCGGCATCAGTATCCAGGGTTAGAAAACCTTCTTTAATCGCTATAAGGGAAGCAGGTCCAAGGCGATGTATACCTAAAAATCAGAAACAAGAAGCCAATTAAAGTACTGCATTTACACCTAGCATATTTACTAATCTTGGAAAACCATTTTTAAGAATTCACCACCAATCAAATAGATAAACACCTATGAAATATAAATGTATAATTTAAAATTCATAAGTTTATGCAGTTTTACATTTTGAGGTAGAATGCAGTAAAAAAAAACTAATTTTGTCTTGATTGGCTACTGGCAGTGGCTATGAATATTCACCATGAAGCAGCAATCCTAGAATTCATACACACTTCGGTCATTGCCCATACTGTTTAAACAGTATATAATTGGTTGCCAAGCTCTTGACCATTCGAGTTGAAGTCTGTGGTGCCCAAAAGATTGATCCCCAGATTTATTTAAATTTACAACCTCTATGATGCCTTGTCAGGTTCGCTTTTTTAAATATTCTTTAAGTTTTTTTGTAACAAGACAAATCTGACAAAAAGAAAATGACAAAAAAAAAAAAAAAATCGATGCTTAAAAAATTAAACACAAACATATGTTAAGATGACAAATGACAAGATCGTTAAAGGGATCCTATTTAAACTGGATTTTAACTATTTCAAATCGGTGCAACTTAGTGGGTGCAAAATATACATTTTGTCTATCAAGTATCCCCATTTAAAACTATACTGGTCAGAGGAGACCAGATAGTTTCTAATGGCATGCTCCATTCATCTGAATAATTATAGACGACCATGATGGAATAGTTCTAGATTTACAAGGAGGCCAGTTTAAACGAAGTAAAGCCATTTCTGGTAAATCCTTTAATCTTAAATTGGACATATAAAAAAAATTTTTTTTTTTTAGTTTTTTCAAATTGGATACAATCTGTGAACAGCTCCACCAGACATGTATATATGTAACTCTTTCCCAACATCTCCAACATAATTTAGATACCATGGGGAACTTTTTATGACTTTAGAAAAAACTAGATAGTTCTTGCTTATCAGTTTGAAATGACAATGGTTCACCTTTCTTATACTAAATGGTTTGCCTCATTAAATAGTATTAGGGGTCTTGATATGTATTACCCTTTCCCAAGTAGTTAAAGCTGTCATTTCTTCATTCACGTAAATTTTAACAAATGTTTCAGCTTTCGATAATATTCTACGCATGTTATAAACGCTTACAGAACATTTAATTATGATAAAATCATGTTTTCTTGGTCTCCGGGTGGTGTGCTAATGTGAACTTTACCTGTAAGTTACTAAAACGATGACGGCAACTTAAAATTATCGATTAAATTAGGGAATGATGCAAGAAGGAGAACAGAGGTAGAGACAAAAATTAATGTGTGGTACATGTGCTTGTGTACAGACAGTGAACATACAACAGGTATTAGAAATCTATACCCTGTTTAACCCCTTAAGGACACATGATATGTGTGACATGTCATGATTCCCTTTTATTCCAGAAGTTTGGTCCTTAAGGGGTTAAAAATACCTAATAGTGTTAAGGATTCATAGAACAATGTAAGCTAGCGTGTTATCTATAGTTGTGTACAACCCCTGCTTACATAGAGAGACTATCTAGTCTGCTTAACAATTCGATGCCAGTTAAGCAGGACTGCACAGGAAGATTACCAAGTAGGCTAATTTTACATTTTAAAAAAAGTTCAAATAAATTAATTTCCATGCAATCTATTTTCATTTATTTTAATACCAAGATAATTTATTGCCTTATTGGCTAAATCAAATTTATATTTTGATTTAGTGGTTTCAGATTTGATGTTCAGTTAGACCCTATTCAAATAGGTTTTTTTGTGTGTTAATATTAAAATTAGAAATCTGTGCATAAACGGAAAACTCATTCATTAAATGGATTAGAGATGTAAGTGGATCAGTCATTGTTATCAAGGTATCGTCTGCATAGAAGGAGAGAGTTTCAGTTCTTGTGAGCGGGTGGAGACTACTTTAATATCCAGTGTGAACATTACATTTTGTCGGACTACTCTCTCAGTAGGAACCTTATACAGGGACATTGACTTTTGAATCCAACTATTCCCCTCAAATTTAAGCAAAGACTAACTTAAATAATCCTAGCAGACCCTGTTAAAGGCCTTTTCTGCATCCACAGACAGGGTCAGCATGGGAAAACCTTGCCAATTAGCCAAATTCAAAATATTCAGAATTACAAATTTGCGTTGGCTGTTCTGTTTGGTATGAATCCCACCTGGTCACGATGTACCATCGACCATCACCTTTTTTTAATCTGTCAGCCAAAGCAGCTTAACATCTGTATTCAAGAGCGAAATACACCTATAGTTTTCAATTTACTTAAGACATTTGTGTAGTTTCAACATAGAAATTATATTAGCTCTTAAAAGTTCCTCAAAAAGCTCCCTTGAGTACTACTTCATTCTACATCGTGACCAGGTGGGGAGCAAAATAAAACACCCATTTAAAAAAATAAAAAAGTTTTAAAAAATTGCCAAAGCAATCAGGGCCCAGAGTTTTTTTTGTTTCTCCAACTTTGGTTAATTTGCTTGTTTGGTCACTATTGGATCCAATGTTTTCTTGGCTAGAATTTTTTTTATCCAAAGATGCACATACCAAATTTAATCTCCTCTCAGTAAATTTGTTTTTTTATTTAGATTGGGGGGACGGACTTATTTTTCTCCCCACCTGGTCGGGGAAATGTTAGGAAGATAAATATTAACTAAGGTATATACTATCTGGTCTATCCTATATACAAGTATTAAGTATCGACCCAAAGGATCTGTGAACTGACATATGGTCTCCACTTGTAGACAACAAGCAAATACTATTGCCATACCATTTTAGTTTTTTATTTATATATGAAGCATTAAACACCAAGGGGAAATATCTACCTCCCCATCTTATCAGATTGCTTCCAATGTGCTTCCTGTAAAAAAATTAAATATATCAATGTTTTCTTTTACTAAGAATCCATGGACCAAAGACCTCTTTCAGAGAGAATTCAGCCCATGTACAATAATCAATATGATCCTAACCATTTTTTATTACAGATCCCCTGTCTGATCTGTGATACCCCACATACATAAATTAAAAAAATCTATGGGAGAGCTGGAGTGGATTCTTTCCCTGGGGTCCAGTGGGGCTGCCAGTCTGGCGGCTGCTGCCTCCTGGGCTATGTTTCACTGAAGGTTAATCCAGCCTCTAGTGGCTCACTGACAGCCGCTAGAGGGGCTTTCGCGATTCTCACTGTGAAAAAGCACAGTGAGAAGAAGCTGGACGTCCATGGGAAAGCTTTGAGTAATGCTTTCATATGAGCAGTTTGAATGCACGCTGCTCTTGCCATGCATGCACATTCGGATCGGACGTCGGCATAGGGTTGAGAGTTCTCCAGCACAGAGGGAGCCCAGTGCTGAAAAAAGGTAAGTGGCTGAAGGGGGAGAGGGGCCATGAGGGTGGGTAGGACCTAATGACCCTATAGTGCCAGGAAAACAAGTTTGTTTTCCTGGCACTATAGTGCTCCTTTAAAACGGATGACCTGATCATGAAAGCTGAAGAAATTAAGTGATTAAAATGAATTGATTGCAGAGTATTTTGATCAGTGAGTAAACCGAAGGACTGCAAACAATCTTTGCAAGTCTGGAGTGCAAGTCTTCTTGTTGGATTGTAGATTAGAATGTATTGAACAAAATAATGTCCACTGGATGTCATATTCTACCCCATTACTTGAAGCAATACCTTTATGAGATGCCCCTGAATCTGTATCCAGGACTTGCCAATCACTGTGATCATGGATTTCGGGTCTCCTCATCCAAATTTCGGTCAATGTATGGAAACACCTGTTAAGTATTTGGAAAGCGATTTAAAGAAATAGTTTATTTTTTTCCGCAGATGGCATCAAGAAATGGGAAAAAACAGAAATAGAGAATATATATACACAATTAGTATTAAAGAATTATCTTGCTTATTCTTTATTTACAATCTCAATATACTGTATAAAATATTTTTAAAATTAAAAACCACAAAAACACCCATATACCCTTCAAAGGTAACCTCTAGGAGCAGGTTTGTCCTAAAATGTTGAACACACGTATGTATCCAGGTTTGTGAAACCTTATACTTTCCTATAACAGGCAAATTGACCCACAAAGGCAGTAAGTTAAAATAGATATATACAGTGAAGAACGAGACACCCTGCCACTTTGAGGAGACGCATCTCCAATTTCTACAGTTGTCTACAAGTTGGGTCCCTCACACACCCTGATGGCTGGCAATTATAGCTGCAGCTATCACATTTCATCTCCAGAAATTGGGCAAACCTGTTTTTTCCCAGACTTACTCTACGAGCTGGTGCAGACACCCGTTGAAGCCAGGGTACTTATATTGCTTTTATTATTTGCCTTATTACCAAAAAGAGGCAGACATACTAAGGAGTTGTGCAACCTTGTCTACTTTGATACGGTGTTGTTCATATGCACAATAACCACATACTTTTCCGTATCCTATACTTTATTGCCTCAATAAAAGAAAATGACAAAATTTACAATATAAAAATAATATATATTCTCCATTAAATATTTTGCTTTCACGCTCAACCAGGTGTATACATTTGGTTAGCTCTGAATACACATTCTTTAACATCGTGGTCTGCCTTTTTATTAAGAGTAAGCACCATCACTGAGCTATATTAAAAAAAAGTCTAGTCAGTTACCATTACTCTGCATTTGGGACTGAGGTAACTAGATGAGTATTACCAAGTGTGGTAAGATCACTCAACTAAAACCTCAACTCAGAGGTTGCATAATTAGCATCCTCAGATCTATATCATCTATATCTACAGGTGATACTCAAAAAATTAGAATATCGAGCAAAAGTTCATTTATTTCAGTAATGCAACGTAAAAGGGGAAATATATGAGATGGACGCATTACATGCAAAGCAAGATAGTTCAAGTAGTGATTTGTCATAAGTGCGATGATTATGGCTTACAGCTCATGAAAACCCCAAATCCACAATCTCAGTAAATTAGAATATTACACGCAATCAATAAAACAAGGAGTGTACATAGAACAATATTGGACCTCTGAAAAGTATAAGCATGCATATGGACTCAGTACTTGGTTTGGGCCCGTTTTGCAGCAATTACTGCCTCAATGCGGCGTGGCATGGAAGCTATCAGCCTGTGGCACTGCTGAGGTGTTATGGAGGACCCGGATGCTTCAATAGCGGCCTTCAGCTCCTCTGCATTGTTCGGTCTCATGTCTCATCTTTATCTTGGCAATGCCCCATAGATGCTCTATGCGGTTCAGGTCAGGCGAGTTTGCTGGTCAATCACAGTAATCCCACGGTAATTGAACCAGGCTTTGGTGCTTTTGGCAGTGTGGGCAGGTACCAAGTCCTGCTGGAAAATGAAGTCAGTATCCCCATAAAGCTAGTCTGCGGAAGGAAGCATGAAGTGCTCCAAAATCTCCTGGTAAACGGCTGCGTTGGTCCACTGTGCTTCATTAAGTCCAGAGTCAACACCAGCAGATGACATGGCTCCCCAAATCAACACAAACTGGAAACTTCACACTGGGCTTCAAGCATCTTGCAATGTGTGCCTCTCCATTCTTCCTCCAGACTCTGGTTCCTTTGTTTCCAAATGAGATGCAAAAGTTGCTCTCAGCAGAAAAGAGGACTTTGGACCACTGAGCAACAGACCAGGTCTGTTTTTCTTTTGCCTCTTCTGATGTTGTTTGTTGTTCAGGAGAGGCTTGACAAGAGGAATACGACATCTGAAGCCCATGTGTGCTGGGGTAATTACGTGGGTGGGGGGGGGTGAAAAGTGAGGCGGGGGGCCTACCCTGTGAGTTGGAAGGTGTGAGTGCTTGTGCAGACCCTATGGAAGGAGGATCTATGCGAGCTGGGCTGGCATTTCCAATTTAGTCAGTCCATCATTAATGGACTGAAGATATGACAGGATGGAGTTTAGAGTTCCTTGTATATCTGAACTGTGCCCTTGTGAGCTGGTACCCATTCCAGGATCCTCAGGATGCACTGTAAGCAGCTTGAAGAGTTCTGCTTTCCTTGCAGTAGCCGGGAAAGGGATTCCCCTTTGGCGCAATTCACCCGAGATCCTGGGGATAGTCCAGGAACTTAAAGAGCCTGGCGTGGGTGGTTCTTGAAATTCCCTGGGGGTACCATGCCTAATGGGGGTGTTAGACCTAGCAGGTGTGCTGGGGGGGGGGGTGATTCTTCTCCTATGTTGGCTTCTTGGGACATACTGCAAGAAACAACACAACAACAATGATCTGATTAATGAAACACTGCTGAGCTTATGTAGAACTGGCTTGCTAACTAATACCGAAGCAAAATGCTATCTACCCAGTGACAGATGAGGCCATGCTAGTTGCCAAGCGGCAGGTGAGAGGCTCTATGATTTGGGCGTAAGGCTCAAGCCACTAGCATGGTGGCAGGGTGTTGGCCTCTCGGTGACAGTAAAGATCCAAAAACGTGTGGCCGAGACAGGTGAGGCCCTAACTATAAACCCGAAAGGTGGGTGAATGCGAGGCTCTAACTGTGATTTGAGCCGAGGGGTGAAAATCTCCATTGAGATTAAGGGAGTTGGCCTCGCGGGACCAGCTACGTTGTTCAACTAAGGCCAGCGCCTATCCCTAAACAGCCATTTCTCTGACCCTAGACGGGGGCTTGATTAGGTAGTGTAACGTACCTAGAAAAAAATACCAAGTTGCGGTTTATCATGAAAAAAGCTACCTATGAGACCTATAACATAGGAGAAGGAGAGAGGGAAAGGAGAGAGGGAAAGGAGAGAGGGAAAGGAGAGAGGGAAAGGAGAGAGGGAAAGGAGAGAGGGAAAGGAGAGAGGGAAAGGAGAGAGGGAAAGGAGAGAGGGAAAGGAGAGAGGGAAAGGAAGGAGGCAAAGAGAAGAGGAAAACAGAGAGGAAGAGGAGGAAGAAGGAAAGAAAAAAAAATGGATAAGTTTAGATTTAGTATAGTGAAGTTCTTCGTGAGATTGCTGACACTATTGTATCCTTCAGTCTTGTTTTTAGAATCAGGACGTTTATTTACAGATAGTGAGTTGGATAAACTTATAAACGAGTTGTCGAGTGGAGCCGTGGCAAGGCGGGAAATCAAGCCCCCGTATCCTGATAACCTCATTATGGTGATGCTTGGCCTTGTAGAGGCAGTTTAATAGAGATTTAAATGAAAACATATTTGTACCTGATAGAAACAAGTGACAATAAGGAACCAATAACCAGGCTTATGGTAGAATGCCCTTTAGTAAAACCTGAAATTGAGGTGTAGCATGTCAAAAAGGAAAGGATATCCTTAAGATAACATTTGATACATTAATAGGTTAACCATTCCCTCTTAATTAAAAGAGTATTAGAATGCCCAATTATTGATTAACGTAACAGATAATAAGCTGTATCTTCGCAAATTATAATAAGTAACTTCTTAAATATAATAGTATTGTTTGAATTACAGAGATACCTTTCTTAACAGTGATTTTCCATTCACTTAACCTAACCATAGAAAAGTAAATTGTACGAACTGAGATGTTTGGATACTCCTAACGAATGTAACTAATGAATGGACCTGGTATAGCAGATCTATAAAACGTTAGTTTGTTTGTTCACATAAATATTAAAAACATGTAGTGAAAAATGTGTCCGAACGGCGGGAATAGCCCGCATGCGGCTATTCTCGCCAATTACCGTTCATTTGTTTGGTGGTTTGGCTGAAATTGCACGAACGGAGGATGCTATTGCACAAACGCTGCTGGGAAAAACAAATAGGAGGCCAGAACTGGAAGTGTGGCTGTCGAGTGAGGAGAGGCGAACATTCCCTGAGTGAACAGTGTAGGTCATAGCGAAGGTAAGAAGGGGGAGTAGCGTTTTTATAGGAACGCTAACTCCTCCCACAAATACAGGCCTGCTGCCTTAAAAACAAAACAAACACACGCACTTTTTTTTTTTTTTAAATACATGGTAGCATATACTATTGGGCCTAGTTCTGCCCATTACAGCCGATAGGACAAGAGGGGAACCAAACAAAACATTTATTTAGAATTTCATAAAAAATGATATAGATAGATATATATATATATATATATATATATATATATACACACACACACATACACACACCCCTTTCGTAACAATGTATATATAGTGGAGAGGATACTATTAAAGTAGCATGAGTATGCAACATTTCACGATTTGAGTCAGGAAAAGGGAGATTAGATTGGAACATAAAACTTTCCTTTATTAGAAACCCAGAAAATATACACGTAATCTCCAATGGATATAGATAGACTATTGTATTTTCAAAGAGGTTTAGAGTTAGAGTAAAGAAATTATAATACAAGTACCTAGAACAAATAATCTCTTGCAGTACAGAGGTGGCTCTCTAATTAGGCGATTTAGGTGGCCGTCTAAGGTCTCGCGGCCACCTTAATCTCCTTAGGGCAGACTTAAAGGTCAGGTCCTCGGTCCATGACAGAGGACCCGACATCTGGAGAGGACCCGACATCTGGAGGGGGACCCGACATCTGGAGGGGGCCCGACATCTGGAGGGGGCCCGACATCTGGAGGGGGCCCGACATCTGGGGGGCCCGACATCTGGAGGGGGCCCGACATCTGGGGGGCCCGACATCTGGAGGGGGCCCGACATCTGGAGGGGGCCCGACATCTGGAGGGGGCCCGGCGGCTTGCCCATTATGAGAGGGAGAGCATGCCTACAGTCTGCAGGTCTGCAAGGTGTGAGCTGCAGACTGAAATGTTTCTTGATCTCCAGCCATCTCCAGTTTTGCGGAGCTGCAGACTGGATAGGAAGCCCAATGGACAACCAGGGAGCCAGGAAAATAAAGTTTTTTCTAGCATTCTAATACATTCTGCCCCCTGGCATCCTCTCCTTTCCGAGCTCTGCCCCCTGGCATCCTTCCCCACTCTGCCCCCTGTCATGGATTGCAGGATAAAATTTAAAAGGAAAGGTTAAAGGAACTTAACATGTATAGCTTGGAGGAAAGAAGAGACAGGTGGATATGATAGAAACATTTAAACACATAAAATCAACACAGTAAAGGAGGACGCTATTTAAAAGAAGAAAAACTACCACAACAAGAGGACGCAGTATTACATTAGAGGGGCAAAGGTTTAAAAATAATATCAGGAAGTATTACATTAGAGGGGCAAACGTTTAAAAATAATATCAGGAAGTATTACATTACTGAGAGGGTAGTGGATGCATGGAATGGCTTTTTCGGCTGAAGTGGTAGAGGTTAACACAGTAAAGGAGTTTAAGCAGTTGGTGACACCGCCACGACTTGCAGGCAGGCCTGCTGCCACCTCCTCTACTCCTCCTACTCCATCCTCTTCCATAACCTCCTCGGCGGAGTCCTCTTCTGCTGCGTCTTGCTCCACATCAACGGATAGGGGACGTAACAGTGATTAAACTGATAAAAATAGTACTAAACACACCACTCCTATCTGGTGGCACATTAGATTGCACGCGCAGTGCCCCAAATTTGTTGTGATCTGTGAGTAAGGTAAACGGTTGTCCATACAAGTAAGGTTGCAGCTTTTTGAGGCCCACACCACCGCCATGCACTCCTTTTCAATGGCAGTGTATCTACTTCCCTGGGCAAAAGTTTATGGCTTAGATAAGCCCCGGGTTGCTCGCCACCATCTGCTCCGACTTGGCTCAGTACTGCTCCTAATCCAAACATAGAAGCGTCTGTATGGGCGAGAAAGTGTTTAGTTGGATCAGGAGCAGAAAGTACAGGTGATTTAATGAGCGCCGTCTTGAGCTGTTGGAAGGCCTGTTCACACTCTGGGGCCCATACTACTATCTTGGGGAGGTTTTTACGCGTTCCTATATGGCACTTACTGGGCTTTAGGGTCAGTCCGGTCCCCTAATCCGGTCTAGTACGGCTCCTATGTGGGTCAGGTGTTCGGGCCAGGAGCAGCTACAAATGGCTATATCATCCAAGTAGGCGCAGGCATACTCCTGAAACCCATCCAGTAGCCGATCTACCATCCTCTGAAAGTTAGCCGGGGCATTCTTCATCCCGAATGGCATGATTTTAAACTGATACAGGCCAAACAAGGTGACAAATGCCGACTTGTGGATGGCGTCCTCGGCTAATGGAATTTGCCAGTACCCCTTGCACAGATCTATTGTGGTGAGGTACTGGCCTCTGGCCATTTTGTCTAGGAGCTCGTCTATCTGGGGCATAGGATAGGCATCTGAGGTTGTTCACATGGAGCATGCGCTTGCCTCCCGTGCCTGTGACCGCACCGATCACAAAGGTGGTATCACAAACCTGCTCTACCACCTTGTATGGGCCCTGCCAGGAAGTCTGCAGCTTGTCCTTGTGGACAGTGTCAATCCATATCTGCCGAGTGACCCTATGTAGGAGGAACAGTCCCTATTCAGCTCTGTGTCAGTGTGTATCAGGGATCCTTAGGACATGTGTCAATCCATATCTGCCAAGTGACCCTATGTAGGGGGACCAGTCTCTATTCTGCTCTGTGTCCGTGTGCATCAGGGGCAATGAGGACAGGTGTCAATCCATATGTCAAGGTGTCAATATGTCATATGTCAGGTGTCAATCCATATTCATTGTGATTTAGGAATGTTAGGTGATTTCTGCCCTTTATGGATTAAAACCAGACTCTGTATCAACTGTGTAATTTTCCATGGGAGTTTTGCCATGGATCTCCCTCCGGCATGCCACAGTCCAGGTGTTATTCCCCTTGAAACAACTTTTCCATCACTATTGTGGCCAGAAAGAGTCCCTGTGTGTTTTAAAATTCGCCTGCCCATTGAAGTCTATGGCGGTTCGCGAACATTTGCGGAAGTTCGCGTTCGCCATTCGAGAACCGAAAATTTCGTGTTCGCGACATCACTACTTCTCACACTCACCCCCAATTCGCTCATTCACCCTCTCCCCCTGTCACAGTCACCCCTGAAGACAATCATCATACACACAAAGTCATAAAACATAGCTTCACCATAAACAAAGTGTACAAAGGCCACAGGAAGCCCCCCTTTACATACAAAACACCACAAGCAGCTACCACATACACACAGAAACCGATTCACATACAAGGATGCTCACGGCCAGACACACACTCTCGGGCACATACACTCAAATACACACAGCCAGATAAATACACATTGTGACTGTCTGTATTAGTCAATATTTGTGCATTTAGCAGTGTGTATATGTATTTGTGTATTAGTGTGTATATAGGTACACAATAGTGCGTGCGTGTCTGCAATGTGATGGTGGTATGGGATGGGTAATGCAAAGGTAAAGTTGCAAGAGATATATATATATACACACATATATATATATATATATATATATATACACACACATATATATATATATATATATATATATATATATACACACACACACACAAACACACACACACACATATATATATACACACACACATATATATATACACACACACATATATATATATATATATATATATATATATATATATATATATATATATACACACACACACACACACATTCATAGGGAAACATGATAATATACATGTAAAAGATTATAGAATATGTCTATGACATTGGGGAAATGTCTATGACATTGTTTTCTTATATTTTACAAAATAATCAAGTTAGAATTTTTAAACGCCCAACCAAAATGTTCATTTTGTTTCAAATAATGCCTTTACATTGGCACTTATGTATACATGACTGCCAGGCTATACAACCATACCCAGGCATCGTGTATAAATGATTAGCAATAATTGCAAATCATGCCAGAACTACAGTCAAAGAGCTCACAAAGCAGCGTCATTGGGAGCCATGACAATGCAAGGTCTGAAGATGAAAACAGACTACATTTCTGTATCCGACAAGAAAGAGCCTGATAAGAGGATGAAAACAACAGAGTTTCTTCTTTTAAATATAGCGTCCTCCTTTACTGTGTTGATTTTATGTGTTTAAATGTTTCTATCATATCCCCCTGTCTCTTCTTGACTGCTGACCCCAAATACCAAAACCGTTACCCCCAATAACGACATGACACCTGATTGTTGGTTAAGGGCAACGGCCACAGCTTTATTAAACTTTTAGACAGCCAGCATTTCCATCTGTCAGGGTGACTACCCAACAGATACTCCAAGTCTTTATCCAGAGTTCGTACAGCCTGCCTCCGGCCATCAGCCCTAGCAGGCTGCGACTCCCCAAATCCTTTCCGTGCATTACGTGCGCTGGCCAGGAACTCTGCCACCGCGATGCCGGCCCTCCCTCTCTTTACCCGGCATCGCGCCCCCCGCAGCCAGCGCCTTTTCTATACCCGACTGCAGACCCGCATTAAAAATGTCCAATCCTATTTGGTTCAGGTGCACTCCGTCCGCCCTCATCAAATTCCGATTGTCCCCCTCCAGCTCCACATGCCGAACCGCCACACCACCAAGCCGCCGCACAAACCGAGAGATCGTCATGTTGAGCTTGCGCCTGCTCCGCTCCAGGCCCTTGGCATGCGGCAAGACCTGCCAGCCAGGACGGGGAACAATCTCCGACCAAATCAGAGTACAGTCTGAGAATAGTGCCAAACACCGGGCCAAGTCGTGCTTGACAGAGTGCATCAGATCCACCGATCTAACCCTCCCTAAATCATTACCTCCCGCATGGATCACAATTGGAACAGCCCCCGACACGAACCTGCTCAGGGCCACGCACTCCGGATAGACTTGCCTCCAGGACAGACCCCGAACACCCCTCCAGCGTACCCTTGCTATGTCCATGGAGATCCCTAGGTTCCGTCCATAGGAGCGAGACTGAGCCCGTCGAGCTGCCCAATATATAAACGAATGCCCCAAGATCCATACGTAATGGGGGACGCAACCTGAAACAAATTATAACAAATGTGGTCGAACATACAGCTGAAACCGCCTAGAAGACCATCTGCCTAATCGCTGCACCACCGAACCTGCCAAACCCATACCGCTAGCCTGAGTAGCGGCCCCGATCCTGAAGAATGAGGCGAGAACCCGGATGGATCTTGACCGCAGTCCACCAGAGCTCTACCCAACACTGACGCGAACTGAAAACGCGTAAGCGGGGACCCATCCGCATGCACCAACAACGAGGCCGCCGCCGGCCGACTCGCCATATACTGTTGGAAGAGCCGGACCGGACAATACTCACCACCATAGCTCCCCACCCTGAGCCACACACCAGCACCAGCTTGATCTGTCTTGGATCTGCGGATATGCAGGTCCACAAACCCATTCGCCCAACGCACATCTGACAGCAGGAGTGGAGAAACCGAACGGCGATTGGGGGCGACAAGCTCCCCCACCCGCAATGCCCCGAAGAAACACAGCGCAAAACTAACCTGAAACAACCGACTCTCTGATACCGAGACACAGACCCCCGGCAACGCCCCCATCAACTGCCACAACAGCTCCACTGAAATCGGACGCCGCCGGTCCGGACGCCTCCGGGTCCTCCAACCGCGCAGAACCCGCTGCAGGCAAAACTCCTTCGTTATGTCCCGCCAGCCTAGAAACCGAAACAAAAACGACAGAGCCAACAGCGCTCTCTCCGCCGATGCGCATGATTGACCTTGCTCCGGGAGCCTACTCATGTAGCCTAACGTCACTGTGAACCGGGCAGACGCCAATGACATACGATCAGACCCCTCCACACACGACAGCCAACCTACCCATACCGACCTGTACGCCTTCCACGTAGCCGCCGACAACGATTCCGACACCAAGGACATCAGCCCTCCGAAACCAGGTCCCATAAGTATGCCGGAGAGCGAAGACCCTCCTGATCTGCTTCCGGGGCCGACTCCCGAAAACGGTCCCACTGAAACCGAGAAAGAGAGTCAGCCACCACATTCAAAACCCCTGGAACATGCCGAGCCTGCAACCACACATTAAACTGTAAGCTCAGCAGCACTAGGTGACGCAAGAGAGCCAGCACTGGAGGAGATGCAGACGATGATCGGTTAATCACATGGACCACACTCATGTTATCCGTGTGAAAAACCACCACCCAGTTCCGCAATTCGTCCCCCCACAGTGCTAGCGCCACCACTATGGGGAACAGCTCCAAGAACGTAAGGTTCTGCATCAACTCCAGCTCACGCCATGCCGCCGGCCAAGCAGCAGCACACCACTTGCCCTGAAAGTAAGCCCCAAACCCTACCGATCCTGATGCATACATATACAGTTCGAGTTCGGCATTGGGAACCGCTTCCCGCAACCAGCATGATCGGCCATTATACCTACCCAGGAAGACGCTCCATACCTGCAAGTCAGCCCTAAGTTTGGCCGACATCCAAATAAAATGGTGAGCCTCCCTGATACCAACCGTCGCCAATGACAAGCGCCGGCAAAAGGCCCGACCCATGGGCAAGACTCTGCAAGCAAAGGCTAGGTGACCCAGCAGTACTTGCATCGTGCGCAACTGTACCTTCC
Source organism: Pelobates cultripes (assembly GCA_933207985.1). Lineage (NCBI taxonomy): Eukaryota > Metazoa > Chordata > Amphibia > Anura > Pelobatidae > Pelobates > Pelobates cultripes. The sequence goes on from CAKOES020000093.1 coordinate 17,416, forward strand.
GAGACGATTTTACCAAGTCAATCTGCTTGAGCAGGACCATTAGCTTTTCGTCCGGTAAGCGAAAAACCATGTCCATGGTGTCAATCTCGATGCCCAAAAAAGACAGCCTAGTGGCTGGCCTCTCCGTCTTCTGCTCCGCCACTGGTACGCCAAATCACGCGGACACTGCGCGGAAGGCCAACAACCGAGAACATCCGTCACCCTCCCGAGGACTCACAAACAAGAAGTCGTCGAGATTTGCGTCACCGAATCCAATCCCGAATACTGAACCACAGACCATTCCAAAAACGAGGAAAACATTTCAAAATAAGAACACGATATCGAACAACCCATGGGAAGGCACATGTCGTAGAAAAACAACCACTGGAATTGACAACCCAGCAGGTGATAACATTCTGGGTGAACCGGCAATAACCGAAAGGCCGATTCGATGTCTGATTTAGCCAGGAGTGCCCCCAACCCCGCTTCCCTAACCAATGACAGGGCCCTGCCAAACAAAGCATAACGCACCCTGCTGAATTCCTTATCGATATCATCGTTCACCGACCTCCCAGCCGGGTAGGACAGGTGATGAATCAACCGAAAGGAGCCAGGCTCCTTTTTAGGTACCAGCCCCAAGGGCGATACCCGCAAGTTGGGAAATGGGGGGCAAGAAAACGGCCCCGCCATGCGCCACAATGACAATTCTTTTCCCAACTTGGCACCCAAAACTTCCTCCTTACCCTTGACCGACCGAAGATTATCTGCCAACTGTGGCTCCGCCGAGAAGACAAATGGGATCCAGAATCCGACTGAAAACCCTTCCTCCAACACCGCGGCATCGCAGCGTTTAGGGTAGGCCTCGAGCAATGGCAACATCCTTGCCACGCTCACTGGTGTCCTCCCCTTTGGAACCATCCTCTCGTGACCCTGCCTTGGGAATGGACTGCTTCGCCTTCTTGAAGCATCGAATGGCGGGGTGAGCCCCCCCGCAATGCGAGCACTCGTGCTTGAACCTACAGGAGGAGTACCACCTGCAGTGGCTCTCATTGAAGAGCCAGCACACTCCCTTTTTCTGCCCCTGGAAAGGACGCCGGACGACTAGGCGTCATGAGTAACAGCCACAGGCTGCCATCCTGCGTGCCGAAGTCGAATCCAGGACACGCCGCCATCTTCTGCCGGAACTGCTGGTCATAACGGAACCAGCTCTGCCCGCCATACACCTTATACGCACCCCAAATCAGATCCAAGTATCCGAACAGCGGCGGCGCCCTATCCGGGAACAGACGGGTCAGAATACTTGCGAAAACCGCAAAACCCTGTAACCAATTCCCAAACGTTCGTGGGATTTGCTTACCCTTCTCAGGGTCCTGTGGCTCGCCACGACGTGGCCGATCCACAGAATCCCTGTCCGGGGAAACCAGGGACAAAAAGTCCACAAATTCCCCTTTAATAATCTTATCCCGTGTCTCCCCTGGGACATGCATGCCCAAGGGGGATAGTTCACAACCTGGTAGAGAGGGACGGAACCCCCCCCCCGCCTGAGCCCTATCGGCTGGAGCCTCCTCCAGCACCCTGCGCACGTCCCCTGATTGGCTATGCGCAGCTGGCAACCTATCTACCACTGCCCTGAGCAAGCGCAACAATTCCCTATCCGCAGCCTGCTCCTGCCCTAGCGCACCCTGTCCCCCAGCTAGGCTACCCCAAGCGCTAGCGCAAGCCAACTCACCGCTTAGTGGAGCTGCCACGGTAGCCTGCTCAGGTTGGCGAGGTCTGGGAGCCATCCTATGGTCCAACTCTTCCTCCTCTGATCCGGATTCCGAGTCCTCCTGCAGCCTCCTCTGGGTGCTGTCCCATGTTGGACTCCTGTCCGGCAGCCCCCCGAGTTCTGGGCTCTCCTTGCTGCAGGGCATCCGCCCCCAGCCTTCTCCTGGGCTGTACAGCCCTCCGATCCTGATCTTGGGCGCCCCCACGGCTCCGGCGCCGCATTTCCGTGCACTTCCGGGTTCTCCGGTGGGGCCTGTGACGTCCGCACTGTGCGCCGTGCGTCCGTCACGTACGCGCCCCTTGTAACGTCCGGCGTCTCCACGCACCGCCCGGACGTCAGACGTCGATGCGTCACTTCCTGCCGGACCGGAAGAGAAGGAGGACTGCGCGAGCGCTCTTCCCGCGCTCCGCCATCTTGGGCCCGCCTCACCGCAGCTCTCACCACCCGCAGCTGCCTCCTGGAAGCCCGGGATCCGCCATCACCGCCTCCATGCTCCGGCGCCGGCTGCTGCCCGCTGGTCCCGGCCTCCGATCCCCCTCCTCTACGCACCGGACTGGGGGAAAGGCGGGAAGGAGGCCTAGAACGCCTCGGCCTCCTCCTGCGGGCCAGAGAAGGGGTCTCCGCCACCGGCTGCTCCACTTCCATCCGGGCCTGGGGAAGGTCGGCCATCAGCTCTGCCAGAGAACCGGATCCATTGGAAGCCAGGTAGGCCTGCAGCACCCCCAGCAAAGCCTCCCTTGACAAATCAGCCATCTTGCAGGGAAGGCCTAGCTTGCAGTTAACACTGGAGTAAAGTAACTAAATGCTTTTTTTTTTTTTTTTTAACAGCAGAAGGCTAGAAGCTAAAGGGCTCTGAAACTTTGAAAACTGTTCCAGACTGCTCCTTCTGCACTGGTGAGTCCCACCCCCCTGCTCTCCCTCTTATATCCCACTATATAGGCAACATTGTATCTTTTATATTCCCACCCCTTACTGCAGGGCAGCAGTCATGCCTCCCCTTCCTTGCAGTCCAGGGGATATCTTTCCTCCAAGCTATACGTGTTGTAATAATATACAGTGGTGTACATTGCATTATCTTGTAAGCCAGTGTATCTCAACCTTTTACAGATACGTAACTCTGCATGTATAAATACATAAATATCCCTATGTAACCCTGCACTGAGAAATTAATTTCTAATGTTTCAAATTCAAATGAAAACGTCTACTCACTGATATTTAAATTAATTCTATATTGGATAACTAGCCTGATTAAAGGTAGTAAAGAATATATTTTTTAAGTAAATGTGATTTAATTTGAATATTGTGTATGTAAGGAGGAGTGTATGTATGAACTATTAATCTGAAGTATAAAAGTCACAAAATGAAAATACACAACAGTTAAACACAAGAAACTGTTGGACTAAACACACACACTTTCACATTGGGGAAATTGACACACACCCTCACTGACGTGAGACACACAAAATGTTTTTACTTTAAGTTAAGAGACTCCCTACCATTAGGAGAGCTGGAGTGGTTCCTTTCCATGGGGTCCAGTGGGGATCCTTTATTTAGTTTTTGCATTTACTTTTTTATTTTACTTAATCCTGCTGTGTTGGGTCATAGGTTATCCTGACAATATTCCTCTAGTATACTACTTACAGAGAAAGATATTAGATCTTGCTGTGGAAGCCATCTGGGGGTACTAACAAATATGCATAAAGTATATACAACTAAAAGACAAAAAAAATAGATATAGGCATACGTATAATATTACGTATATAGTAAAGGAGCAAAAAAAAAAAAAAAAAAGCTGGTAGTTCAGCAGGATTTCAGACTGGTTTTTGCACATTGCACTTAATTAGTAATTAAGGCCTTAAATCTACTTTAAAGTAAGGAAATAGATCACTGTTAACCAAAAGAATATAATTTAATTAGGGCAGCTACATATAAATATATAAGCGACTTTAAAGAGACCAAAACTCCAAACAGAATAAAATATATGTGTGCTCCTTAGTTCATAAGCAAACTCAAAATGCCTAGTTTTATAAAAAAAAAAAATGTAATAAAGTAAAATCACAAGATAACTCTGAACCTGTTGCTCCTCCCACAATGACTACTAGATTGCTAGTGGTAAGGCCAGTCTCATGTGCACAATAAATAAAAAAAATATAAGAAATTGTAATCTGCAGACACAGCTATATAGACTAAAAATCTTGTGAAAATGATAGACACTTGCCAAAGCACCAGGTACGTTGCAACAGTTTCAGAAAAATTAAGCAGCATGTTGCAAACTGGCACGGGGCCTGTGGTGTATCAAAATGTGTCAAATCACAGCAAAAATTGATTGTTAAAAATTATAGATCAGTCAAATTAATACAGTACTTAAAGGGACACCGTAGGCACTGTATCTGCTTCATCTCATTAAACTGGTTATAGTGTCTGGAGTCCCCTGGTACCATCATTTCTTTCAGCATTAAACAGTTTTTAATGTTGTAATGTTTTAATGCTAAACAAGAGTCCACAGCAGTCTATCCCCTCTGTGCTGCTTTGGCTAATAAGGAAGTATTACCCTGAGAGGCAATGGGCAGCTGTGATTGGCTGAGTGTGTCAGCTGACTGCTTTTAACCTGTCAGAGCTCCAACTGACGGTATGAATGGGTATGACAACAAGGAAGTGTGTAATCTCTGCCTTAGCTACACATACAGAAGGGGCCGGACTGTGGGTGGCCAGGGACTCTTATTTTGTGGCATACTGCACAAACATTGTGCAACACTGAATGGAGGAACAGTGCCAGGCCACTCCAGGCTCTATAACCAATTCAAAGAGACAAAGTGGTTATAGTGACTACAGTGTCCCTTTAAAAACATACAATAATGTAACAAGAGAAAAATTATTAGTAGGGCAATAGACTTTCCTTCATTATGACTGTGTTAACAGCATTTTGCCTAAACCCAAAATTGTGCCCTTATCCACACAAAAGCTTATATACTGGAGTTCCACCACTACTGTGCATGCGTTTTGAGATGGAGACAAATGGTGTGTGGGAGCTGGCAAAAGCAGAGAAACTGGTAAAATAAATAAAATAAAAAACACACCAAACCCAAGATAAGCAAACAGGGCAGCCATGAAACCAAGCCAGGAAATAATATATCTGTAAAAAAGGCTCCAGATGATTTACAAACTCCAAGGTGAATATTTGGTATAAGTGATTAACTCAAGAGAAATTAATAAAATAAGTTGCCACAAATAAAGGGAATATAAACATAGATAGTCAAACTGGCTAAGTATCCAAAGGGCTGTAGGACAGGCAAAAGACTGTCAATCCCTTTAAATTATTTTATTTTACCATCGGCTGTAAAGGGCAAAGCTAACCCATTAGTATGTGCTACCATAGCTAAAAAAATTATATATCCATTCTACGTTTCTATTAGAAATGCTAGCAGAATGCTTGGTTGTATAGGGAGAGGTATTAGCAGTAGAAACAGAAGTGCTCATGCCATTGTACAGAACACTGGGGAGACCTCACTTGGAGTATTGTAGGCAGTACTGGGGACCGTACCTCCAGAAGGAGAGTCAATTTTGAAGATAACTGGGAGATTGCTTAAATAAGGAAGACAAGTCAAGGAAATGCGCAGGTCTCCAACATATGGGACAGCAATTCACCCCTTCATTAAGGTGAGAGCAGATTGGACAACTCTACAGTTTATGGTTAGAGTTGATGGCTTACCATAAACCAGGAGACTTTTCTGGCATGGGTCTTGCACTTTCGCTAAACACACGAGCAATCCGAAACTGCTTATCAGTGTGGCGAGCTGCATCAAAGATTGTGACAATGCGAGTTGGAATGCCCAGACATCGGAGCACTAAAAGGAACAAAAAAAAATTGTATTAATGCAGAAACCTAGGCACAGTGAAATCTTGTGCTTAGAAACAAGCTTGTGATTATTGCAAGATTTAATAATTCTTCAAATGTTTATTTTATTATTTCTGGAGAGAACGAATACCAAGAAAAACAAAATTTTACAAACTCGTGCAAAGTACTCCTGCAGACACCCAACACTGCCCAAATGAGACTGGTCCATTCTGACGCCAGCTACGGAGAATTGGGACACTTCCATTCCATGTTGTGGGACTCACACCATTCTTGTAGTCCCCAGTCCAGTTTCCTACAAGAATGCTATTCTCATTGTGATGGTTAACCTGCGGAAGAACAAATTTTGTTTCTAAAAAGTTTGACTTGAGAAAAATAAATAAAAGTAACTGGATAAAGTAAACTGCCTAGTTTGAATGATATACAAAGCACTGTGTTAGCAGTATAAAGGGGTTTACTCTTTATCATGGGTATCCACTATGACCATCACTTCAGTACTGTAAAGCTTACAAAACATTGTGAGGGGCAAAGACACAAGATGGGAGTAGCATTGGAGCTATTCAATCAATGCTAAAGAGTAAGTACTCACCATAGCACATAATGTTCGGCTGACATATTCGGCGCAAGATCTCCTTATTAGCTCTTGCTCAGGATCCCTTTTTACATCCAAACTCTGGTCATAAAGAGAGAATATTATATCCAAAATGTCCTCTTCAAACTGAATAAATAAAACAGAAATACGTTAAAATGGGGGAGAGGGAGTAGGGAGGAAAGGGAAGGGGGGCACGGCTCTACTGGAAGCTTACAATATAGTATATTCAGTGGCACTGTATGCCTACAGGGAAAAGGTTATTTTAAATGCAGTTTTAGAAGAACAGTAGCCTGAAATAATATGGAGTTTATTAATAGTAACTGAGCCTGTCACGTATACATCCTCTCCATATGCTATTCACAGCATAAATCACCTTTCCAGGAGTAGGAGAAGTGCGGCTCGGCGGTCCTATGCCATAAGCCCAGGCTTTTGCGACATGCTGGTGGACGCCGGCCGCTGCAGATCCACACTGATATGTAGCCTCAAGTCTGTCCAAGGTGGTAGCGACAACGATGTGCGGCTGACGTCACGCAGAGGACGTGCGCACATTTTGGGTTCAAAGGCTGGGTACGGCCAATTGGATTCACAAGAGGAATATTAAAACTCACCAATTTCTTCTACTCATTGCCCTGTTGTGGGTTCCCTTTGCTTGTTATCAGACAGTGTATTCCTGATCGTGTTGCTTTGGTTATTGACTTTGGCTTCGTTCTGACTTCCCTGAATTCTGGTATCCCCAACTATTGGCTATTTCTTGCAACTGTGTTTCGTTCTGTGTTCCTGACCTCAGTTATTATTTCGACTATTCTCTGGTACAATAAGTAAGGCCAATCTAAGGTCCGGTTAGACATACTTATTTCTAAGTGTGATACTAATACTGTGTGTTGGATCAACTGTAATCCTGACAAAACCTTCAATTGATCAATAGACATTTGAAATCCACCCTACTCATGGTTAAAGTCAGTGGTGGAATTACAACCTGTGCAGCTGCATCCGGTGGCCCACACTATTTGGGGACCCATTGGGTGGTCCGAGTGATATTACTGCTTTATCACTGGTCAGGAGCCTGGTCTGGGGCCCCTTAAGAGCCTGACCAAACCCTATAGTGTTGTTGGACAGTGAGGAAGTTTAATGGAAAGCTGCATGAAAAGGAGGGAGGGAGGAGACAGCATGAAGGGAAAGAGATATTAACTGCTGCAGACTCCACACTCACATCAGATTCAGCCAGCATCACCAAGACCCCAAGCAAGCCACCCTCCTGGACACAAACCAATAAGAGAGTGGCTGCATATATAAAAAGTGACATTTATGGCTTTATGTCATTGTGTATGGGTCAGTGTGTGTGTGTGTGTTAATGTGTAAGCGTGTGCGTGCATCATTGCTGGCGTGTCCAAAAAGCGGCCCAGGGGCGCATATTTCAGAGTGGCCGGAAGGAAAGCACACAGCGCTCCTCTCCTGCCGGTCACTTCTCGTAACGTGGCAGAGTGCCAGCACCTCAACCCACCCTGCTTTCCATTCTCTGCACTGCCGCAGACGGTGTGGAGGGGGCGGGAATGGAGATATAAACATATCTTTGCAGCACACAGCACGGGTGGACCCAGCAGGGGCGGAGCTACCGCCAGCCCTTTTGTTATCGGCATGGGAGGAAGTCCTCCCAAGAAGACTGGAGCAGGATAAGGTATGTATGCCTGTATGAACGCACGTATGCCTGAATGCTTGCCTGCCTGCCTTTGTTCGTCCGTCTGCCCGCCCAAATACAGTGAGAGAAAAAAGTATTTGATCCCCTGCTGATTTTTAACATAAATAAATGATCGTCTATAATTTTAATGGTATGTGTATTTTAACAGTGAGAGACAGAACAACAACAAAAAAAATACAGAAAAACATGTCAAAAAAGTCATACATTGATTTGCATGTAAAAGAGTGAAATAAGTATTTGATCCCCTATCAACAAGATTTCTGGCTTCCAGGTGTCTTTTATACAGGTAATGAGCTGAGATTAGGAGCACTCTCTTAAATCTCAGCTTGTTACCTATATAAAAGACACCTGTCCACAGAAGCAATCAGATTCCAAACTTTCCACCATGGCCAAGACCAAAGAGCTGTCCAAGGATGTCAGGTACAAGATTGTAGATCTACACGAGGCTGGAATGGGCTACAAGACCATCGCCAAGCAGCTTGGTGAGAAAGTGACAACAGTTGGTGCGATCTTGTTAATGATCTCAAAACAGTTTTGAACAATTAGTAACACACTGCGCTGTGAAGGACTAAATTGCTGCAATGCCCGCAAGGTCCCCCTACTCTAGAAAACACATGTACAGGCCCATCTGAAGTTTGCCAATGAACATCTGAATAAATCAAGTAGAGAACTGGGTGAAAGTGTTGTGGTCAGATGAGACCAAAATCTAGCTCTTTGGCATCAACTCAACTCACAGTGTTTGGAGGAGGCGGAGGAATGCGGCTTATGACCCAAAGAACACAATCCCCTCCATCAAACATAGAGGTGAAAACATTATGCTTTGGGGGTGTTTTTTTGATAAGGGGACAGGACAACTGCACCGCATCAAAAAGGACAATGGTCGGGGCCATGTACCGTCAATTCTTGGGTGAGAAACACCTTTCCTCAGCCAGGGCATTGAACATGGTTAGGGTATTTCAGCATGACAATGAACCAAAACACACAGCCAAGGCAACAAAGGAGTGGCTCAAGAAGAAGCACAATAAGGTCCTCGGGTGGCCTAGCAAGTTTCCAGACCTTAATCCCATAGAAAATCTGTGGAGGGAACTAAAGGTTTGAGTTGCCAAAAGCCATCTTTGAAACCTTAATGAATTGGAGAGTAGTGATGTCGCAAACACGAAATTTTCGGTTCGCGAACAGCGAACGTGAACTTCCGCAAATGTTCGCGAACCGCCATAGACTTCAATGGGCAGGCGAATTTTAAAACACACAGGGACTCTTTCTGGCCACAATAGTGATGGAAAAGTTGTTTCAAGGGGACTAACACCTGGACTGTGGCATGCCGGAGGGGGATCCATGGCAAAACTCCCATGGAAAATTACACAGTTGATACAGAGTCTGGTCTTAATCCATAAAGGGCAGAAATCACCTAACATTCCTAAATCACAATGGATATGGATTGATACCTGACATATGACATATTGACACAGAGCAGAATAGGGACTGTTCCCCCTACATCGGGTCACTTGGCAGATATGGATTGACACCTGTCCTCAGAGACCATGATACACACTGACACAGAGCAGAATAGGGACTGTTCCCCCTACATAGGGTCACTTGGCAGATATGGATTGACACCTATCCTCAGGATCCCTGATACACACTGACACAGAGCAGAATAGCAGCGGCCAGAAGAATTGATGTTTGTTTCCCAGGCAGAAAGTGCCCTAAAACAGTGTTCCCCAACCCCCGGGCCGCGGACCGGTACGTGGATCAAAGTTTACCGGTCCGCGGCGATAAAAAGGTTGGGGAGCACTGCCCTAAAACATTGCGGCTTGAACCCTAGTTGGTGGCGGATAAGTCACGCAAGTAACCGGCATTCAGAGCTAAAATACAGCAGCGTGTGGACCATTTTTAGCCCAAGGCAGCTCATCTCATCAGGCCTTTTTTAGTCGGATGTATCGCCCACTGTCAGTCCCGTCGGGATCCATCCCTCATTCATCTTAATAAAGGTGAGGTAATCTAGACTTTTTTGACCTAGGCGACTTCTCTTCTCAGTGACAATACCTCCTGCTGCACTGAAGGTCCTTTCTGACAGGACACTTGAAGCGGGGCAGGCCAGAAGTTCTATTGCAAATAGGGATAGCTCAGGCCACAGGTCAAGCCTGCACACCCAGTAGTGAAGGGGTTCATCGCTCCTCAGAGTGTCGATATCTGCAGTTAAGACTGCTACCTGTCGGCCGAGTCGTTCTCTGAGGGTGGATCCAGAAGGGCTGTGGCGATTCGTAGCACTTAAAAAGGTCCGCATGTCCTCCATCAACAATACGTCTGTAAAGCATCCTGTCCTTGCCGGCGTGGTCGTGGGAGGAGGAGGATGACTTACACCTCTCCCCCTGTTAGATTCCCGTTGTGCTGTGACATCACCCTTATACGCTGTGTAAGCATACTTTTCAATTTATTTTGCAAATGCTGCAACCTTTCCGACTTGTTGTAATTTGGTAACATTTCAGCCACTTTCTGCTTATTCCGGGGGTCTAGTAGCGTGGACACCCAGTACAGGTCGTTCTCCTTCAGCCTTTTTATACGAGGGTCCCTCAACAGGCACGACAGCATGAAAGACCCCATTTGCACAAGGCTGGATGCCGAGCTACTCATTTCCCGTTCCTCCTCCTCACTGATGTCAATGAAGGTATTTTCTTCCCCCCAGCCACGTACAACACCACGGGTACCAGATAGGTGACAACGAGCACCCTGGGATGCCTGTTGTGGTTGGTCTTCCTCCTCCTCCTCAAAGCCACATTCCTCCTCTGACTCCTCTTCCTCACAATCCTCTTCCAGCGTTGCCGCAGGTCCAGCAAGCGATGCTGATAAGGCTGGTTCTGGTGGTGATGGTGACCACAACTCTTCCTCTTCCTCTTCACGCTCATCTACGGCCTGATCCAGCACTCTTCGCAGGGCACGCTCCAGGAAGAAAACAAATGGTATGATGTCGATGATGGTGCCTTCGGTGCGACTGACTAGGTTTGTCACCTCCTCAAAAGGATGCATGAGCCTACAGGCATTGCGCATGAGCGTCCAGTAACGTGGCAAATAAATTCCCAGCTCCCCAGAGGCTGTCCTAGCACCCCGGTCATACAAATATTCATTAACGGCTTTTTCTTGTTGGAGCAGGCGGTCGAACATTAGGAGTGTTTAATTCCAACGTGTCGGGCTGTCGCAAATCAAGCGCCTCACTGGCATGTTGTTTCGCCGCTGGATATCGGCAAAGTGCGCCATGGCCGTGTAGGAACGCCTGAAATGGCCACATACCTTCCTGGCCTGCTTCAGGACGTCCTGTAAGCCTGTGTACTTATGCACAAAGCGTTGTACGATCAGATTACACACATGTGCCATGCACGGCACATGTGTCAACTTGCCCAACTTCAATGCCGCCAACAAATTTCTTCCGTTGTCACAAACCACTTTGCCGATCTCCAGTTGCTGCGCAGTCAGCCACTTTTCCACTTGTGCGTTCAGGGTGGACAGGAGTGCTTGTGCGGTGTGGCTCTCTGCTTTCAAGCAAGTCAAACCCAAGACGGCGTGACACTGCCGTATCCGGGATGTGGAATAGTACCTGGGGAGCTGGGGGGGTGCCGTTGATGTGGAGCAAGAGGCAGCAGCAGAAGAGGACTCAGCCGAGGAGGTTATGGAAGAGGATGGAGTAGGAGGAGTAGAGAAGGTGGCAGCAGGCCTGCCTGCAAGTCGTGGCGGTGTCACCAACTCCTCTGCAGAGCCACGCATTCCATGCTTGGCAGCCGTCAGCAGGTTTACCCAATGCGCAGTGTAGGTGATATACCTGCCCTGACCATGCTTTGCAGACCAGGTATCAGTGGTCAGATGGACCCTTGCCCCAACACTGTGTGCCAGACATGCCATTACTTCCTTTTGCACAATTGAGTACAGGTTGGGGATTGCCTTTTGCGAAAAGTAATTTCGTCCGGGTACCTTCCACTGCGGTGTTCCAATAGCTACAAATGTTTTGAACGCCTCAGACTCCACCAGCTTGTATGGTAAAAGCTGGCGGGCTAATAATACAGACAAGCCAGCTGTCAGACGCCGGGCAAGAGGGTGACTTTCTGACATTGGCTTCTTACTCTCAAACATGTCCTTGACAGACACCTGACTGTGGGCAGATGAGCAGGAACTGCTCAAGGCGAGAGACGGAGTGGCGGATGGTTGAGAGGGGGCAAGGAGGACAGCAGTGGTTGACGTGGCTGAAGATGCTGGACCAGGAGGAGGATGGCGGCTTTAAGTTTGTGTGCTGCTTGTACTCATGTGTTGATCCCATAGGCGTTTGTGATGTGCGATCATGTGCCTACGCAAAGCAGTTGTACCTAGGTGGGTGTTGGACTTCCCACGACTCAGTTTCTTTTGGCACAGGTTGCAAATGGCATCGCTGTTGTCAGAGGCAGACACACAAAAAAAAATGCCACACTGCTGAGCTCTGCAATGACGGCATTCTGGTGGTGGACACAGCATGCGTTGATTGGCGTGCTGTCGGGCTGACCCCGGGTGCCGATGCATGCTGTCTGACTGTGCCACTTGCTCCTTGCGACGACCTCCCCCTGCTTCCAACTCGTCTCCTCCTCCTCCCCTTCCTCTCTGTCTCCCCATCTGAACTTTCGCCCTGTTGTTCTTCTTGCCGAGCGGGAACCCACGTGACATCCATGGACGCATCGTCATCATCAACCGCTTCACTTGTATCTGACAAGTCAGCAAAGGAAGCAGCAGCGGGTACAACATCATCGTCACCACACCATACATGTGTAATGCTGCCTGATTGAGACATATCCATGTTATCTACATCCTCTGGCAATAATGGTTGCGCATCACTCATTTCTTCAAACGGATGTGTAAATAACTCCTCTGACATACCAAGTGAAGCGGCTGTGGTGCTAGTGTTGGTGGTGGCGGCAGGCGGGTGAGGTGCCCGAAGCTAAGCTGGAGGAGAATGTTGTGTCAAGGTTCCGAGCGGAAGCTGTAGAAGATTGGGTGTCCTGTGTTAACCAGTCAACTATGTCCTCAGAACTTTTCAAGTTCAGGGTACCTGGCCTCTGAAAACTGGGCATTATTCTAGGGCAAAAGGGAATCACAGCACCACGACCACGACGGCCCCTGCGGGGTTGCCTGCCTCTGCCTGTCATTTTGTTTTTCGATTAGTGGTACTATGCGTGCAAGCTACTGTGACACCAGATATGAGTGGCACTGTGAACTGGCAGAGGTTGGCAGAGTACACGCTGTAGGGCTGACACACCCGCTTTGAGACAACTGCTATTCAATCTATAACAGTGAAAAAAGTTTTGTTTTTTTTTAAATGCAAGCTATTGTGACACCAGTGAGTGAGTGGTGGCACTGGGCACAGTATCCACTGTGAGCCTGACACAGAAGCTGGCAGACAACTAACTGCAATTACATTACACAGAAAAAAAAAGCAGACTGATGTTCTAGCCCTAAAAAGGGCTTTTTGGGGTGCTGTCCTTACAGCAGAGATCAGATGAGTCCTTCAGGACTGTAGTGGACACTGTATACCCTAACCTAGCTATGCATTTCCTATCTAATCAACAGCAGCTACACTTTCCCTCCTCTCACTAAGCATGCAGCTTGAGAATGAATCTAAAATGGATGCTGTCCAGTAGGTGGGAGGGTCTGCTAGGGAGGGTGTGCTGCTAATTAGCTGGAATGTGTCTGCTGACTGTGAGGTACAGGGTCAAAGTTTACTCAATGATGACGAATAGGGGGCGGATCGAACCGCGCATATGTTCGCCTGCCGTGGAGAACGCGAACATGCTATGTTCGCTGGCGAACCGTTCGGTGCATCACTATTGGAGAGGATCTACAGAGAGGAGTGGGACAAAATCCCTCCTGAGATGTGTGCAAACCTGGTAGCCAACTACAAGAAACATTAACTGATTGTCAATGAGGTTTTTGCCACCAAGTACTAAGTCAAAGGGGTCAAATACTTATTTCACTCATTGACATGTAAATCAATTTATAAAAAAACATTGACACGCGTTTTTCTGGATTTTTTTTGTTATGCTGTCTCTCACTGTTAAAATACACCTTGCATTAAAATTATAGACTTATTTCTTTGCCAGTGGGCAAAAGTTCAAAATCAGCAGGGATTCAAACACTTTTTCCCCTCACTGTGTGTGTGTGCGCGTGTGTTTGTGTGTTTGTGTATACATCCAAGCAAACAAAACGTGCAAACACATTCCCGCAATCCAACCCAAATATTGCATACAAACTCAAATTATATACAAACACACCCCTTCACTGAAACACCAATACTACACACAAATGTACATCCACATTTAAAAACAAGCATTACATCCAAACACACCCCTGTATTAAAACACTAAATGTATATACACATATTCCTTCAAAACACCAACACTACACACAAGTACAGCAGTGCATTCAGATTGTGTGTGCATATAGGGTTGTAAACAAATAAAAATATGCCGCTATAGGCACACACACACACTCATTCAAAAGCATGCTTATATTCAAACGCACAAACACAGCTCACAAATACAACCCTGCAAAGAAGGGCAAATGGTAGATTACTAGATGGCATAGCATCGTTAGAGTTGAAAGACAAAGGGGGGAGGGGCGGGGAGGAGTGCCAAAAAAAATTTCTGCACCAGGGACCTCTCTACATTAGTTCAGCCAATCACAGACTTCCCAATGCAGCTAAATGAGAAGTTTTGAAAGGCAGGTGCTCTGAGCAATTGCTACCTCAAGTTTAGCTCCACTGAGCTAAACATCCAGGAAGTTTGATTGAGATTGATTTGCCAGGTGATGTAAAAAGGTTACAAGTTTGATTTGATTGCAGTCAATACATTTTCATAGATTTTGGACTTTCAAATAATTTTGAAGTTTTCTGATAGCAAAACTCAGCAACTGCAAAATAACCCATGGTATTTTTACCCTACAACCTTCCTTGTTGCAATAGTGAATTGATAGTAAGATGCATGGTGGTGGACCTTTAGTTGTAGTGGCCATGAGCAGAGTCAAGTGCCACGTTAGGAAAGACCTATAGCTGTATTAAAAATAGAAAGACTCTTCCTGGTGTTTGGGGTGTGTTTACTACACAATTATTGTAATGCTAAGAGTCATACGTAGATTATTTTTCATTATAATCATGTCAACACTCCTCATCCCTGCCTTTGATTGCCATTGGACAATATCTATTACCTGTCCAAAGTCCCATGGTCTACTGTTAATGATTGGTTCATGGCCATATAAAATTAGTCCAGTATCATTTAGAACATATTCTCTTCTTTCCTCTTCAATGGGCATGAATACCTCGTCACCTGCAAAGTATATGAAAGGCAACACAGGATTATTTAAGAATGTGAGAAAAAAAAAAATATATATATATAATATATATATAAAAATTATATTGTGACAGTTCAACCCTCTCTGACTGTCTCGGGTTCCCTTTCTCCCAGTAGTTAGCGAATAATCCTTCCAGGCAGAGTGTAGATACAAACATAGCATAACCCCTCACACATAAGCCGAGGCTTAATGCTGGGTAGAGATTTTTTAATGGCACACAAAGCAACAGTATTCATGCAGTATAACCCACTCCTGTTCTGAGGAAAACAAAATTACAGTTAAAAGGGT
Organism: Pelobates cultripes; assembly: GCA_933207985.1. NCBI lineage: Eukaryota > Metazoa > Chordata > Amphibia > Anura > Pelobatidae > Pelobates > Pelobates cultripes. The sequence continues at coordinate 32,951 of CAKOES020000093.1, forward strand.
CAGACAGAGTTTGAAAATGACAATTTTTAAGGGTTTAAACTGGTGTTCTAAAGGGGGTGGGGGGGGGCAAACCATCAAACTCAGTCCATAAAACAGGGGTTTTCTTCACGTTGCTCCCCTCTTGCCGACAGCTCCGGCAGACACAGTTGGACCCTTTTCGGATCGACTTGGGGCTGTCCGGGTAATCCTTGTGAAATTTAGGCTGCTTATTCAGTTTGTCGGGATAGGCCATCCGCATTCCCATTAATTTTGCAAGGTCGGCAGTGGATGGTGAAGTCATATGGTTGTAATGCGAGGCTCCACCGTAGAAGTCAGGCATCATCACCTGCAACCCGATTGAGCCAGATGAGAGGATTGTGGGTGAACGGCCGGCCTTATAAGTAGGGTGTTAGTTTCTTCAATGCCCACACTAAAGCTAGGCATTCTTTTTCAATGGCCGCATAGCTGACCTCACTGGGCAACAATTTTCGGCTCAAATAGGCTACAGGGTGCTTCAGCACTAGCACTACCGGCGAAGCCCAAGGACTTTCGGAATGTTAAATGACCCCTACGCTTAGCATTTATTTCCCTCCGCATCCCTTCCCGGACTGCCTCAGGGATGCGGTTGGGGGGCTGCCGCAAGGGAGCCTGGCCTGGGGTCCCAGCCATTCCCCTAACTGTACCAACTCTATAGCCCGTACCCTTTGGTCGCCCTCCAATAGATCCGGCAGGGGTAGGGTGTCTAGATCCTCAGATGGTGGTGCACACACGGCTGCCACCTCCTCTTCTCTACCCTTGTATTCCTTCAGCATGTTGATGTGGAATGTGCACTTTACAGTCTCATCATCACAGCTGGCTACCGTGTATGTAGTGTCACATACTTTCCAAATAATTTTGTAGGGTCCCTGCCAGGTAGCCTGTAGTTTGTCCCGTTGGACTGGTTTAAGTACTATAACTCGCTGTCCTAACTGAAAACTACGGTGCCTGGCCTTCTGTTCGTACCATACCCGCTGGCGCCACTGAGCCAACGCCTCCATACAGTCCATCAGTTCCAGCACATATGGCACCACCGGGGTCCCTGCTGACTCTGTGGCTCCCTCCCAATGCTCCCTAATCAGGTCTAGGGGTCCCCTCACTCTCCTCCCGTATAACAACTCAAAGGGGGAAAACCCCATTAATTCCTGCGGAACCGCCCGGTAAGCAAAAAAGAGGTGCGGCAGGAATCGCTCTCAGTCCCTGCAAGCTGCCGTTAACGTCTTCAGCATCTGCTTCAGAGTCCCACTGAACCGCTCGCATAGACCGTTGGTCTGGGGATGGTACGGGGAGCTAGTCAGGGGTTTTATCCTGCAGACCTTCCACAACTGCTGGGTCACAGCGTCAGTAAACTGGGTACCCTAGTCTGATAGGATTTCCCCAGGAAATCCTACTCTTGAGAACACCTTGACCAGGGCATCCGCCACTGTTTCAATGTTAGACAGTGCTACCCCTTCAGGATATCTAGTGTCAAAGTCGACTAGAGTGAGTATGTAACTTTTACCTGAGCGACTGGGATGAGCTAGTGGTCCTATTAAGTCTACAGCGACTCGACTAAATGGTTCTTAAATTATGGGCATTGGAACCATCTTAGCTTTAGGGTGGTTACCCTTCTTACCCACCTGCTGGCACACTTCGCACGTTTGGCAATAGCGCCGGACATCGTTAGAGATTCCCGGCCAGAAGTAGTTTTGGGTTACTCTATACGCTGTCCGTCTAATCCCTAAATGTCCGGCTAATGGAATATCACGCCCAATCCTCATCAGCTCCTATCTGTATTTCTGGGGTACCACTAGCTGACGTTTTTGCCTTGGCCCCGGGGCTTTGGTTCAGGAATTTATAGATCTATACAACCGCCCCTCCTCCCACACATACTGTTCTCCATCCAGTCCCCCTGGGTCAGAGATGGCCTTTTCCCAGTATCTTAGCAAAGTGGGGTCTTCCCACTACCTCTTTCCCAAAATCTTTAGGGGTGTTCCAGGGTACGGGCTCTACCATCAGGGTCGGGGAAGCATGTCTTACCTGGGTCTCCGGCGTTTGAGAGTGGCTTTCTGCAGCGCGGCTCCGAGCTTGGATAGTCACAGCGTGAACCTCCTGGTTAGGTGTATGCATATAGGCGGAAGTGGACCTAAGTCATTTCCGAGGATCACATCTGCAGGTAAATCCTTCACGACCCCCACTTTCAGTTCCAAACCCCACACCCCAATCCAAATGAACCTGGGCTGTAGGAATCCTGTGGATTGCTCCCCCTGCTACCCGTATAGTGATGGATTTGCCGGGTGGCTCGTGGTTGAGCAAGTATCTCTGTACTAGGGTGATGGTGGCTCCTGTAGCGCATAGGCCTTGCACTGTCTTGCCATTAACCATTACTAGTTGCCAGTGATGTTGTCGATGATCTCCGCTGGCGGCCTGCACCGGGTTGGCCTCATGAAGGAACCCCAAGGGCTCCTCCCTGGTTAACTCCCGGGCCTCCCAGGTAGAGGACACGGGGTAGTCTATGTTGTATACTGCTGGTTGGGAGCTGGTACCGGATGGACGATTCCACGTAGATTGGGTAGGTTCCATTGGGCAATCCCTCCGGTAGTGTCCCACCTGCTTTCACCGGAAACATTTGAGTCCCGTAGTGTGGGGAGGTCGACTAACGGCTGCTGGGGCTCGCTGTGGTGGTGGATAGTTGCCCCCTGACAGTGGTGCTTGTGGCTCAACCCATGCTGGTTGAGGTCTGAGGGACGGCTTGCGGGCATCCGTATATTCATCTGCAAGCCGGGCTGCTTCTTTCAGAGTGAGGGGGTTACGATCCCTCACCCATTTCTTTACATCCGTTTAAAGCAGCGAGAAAAACTGTTCAAGCAGCACCAGCTGTAATAATTCCTCCAGGGTGGTAGCTTGGCATCCATTCACCCAGTGGGTGGCTGCCCGATGTAGCCTGCAAGCCCACTGTGTACGAATTGGTTGCGGTCATCCTGGACTCCCGGAATTTGCCAGTACACCTCTGGGGTCACTGCATTCCGAGCTAGGAGGGCTTCCTTCACCCGCTCATAGCTGCTTATGTCCTGATCAGGAATGGCTCTGAATGCATCAGCTGCTTTGCCAGAGAGCTTTCCAGCCAAAATTGGAACCCGCTCCCCTTCTGGTATCTTGTGTAGGGCGCATTGTCTCTCAAAGTCTGCCAAATAGCCATTAATCTTGTCTGTTATGCGCTGAAGGGAATTTTCCACGGTTTGGGGTTGAAGCTGAAACTATTCAGTGCGACCGCTGTAGTTCTCTGCGCCTCCACTAAGCTGATTTGTAATTCCCGTCGCTTATTTGCATTTTCATTCGCACTGTCAATTATGCGAAGAATGACTTCTGGCGCAGGATTTGGCCCGAACAGCGCCAGCCGGTCCACTTCGCTTTCTTCTGCGCGAACAGCCGGGATTGCCACAGCCATGCTTTCCCTGTCCAACTCCATTAGTTCAATTACAATACAGCGCTTGGTCTTATTGCTGTCACTGCCCCCTCAAACCTCCAATAAGTCTTTCAGGGTGTTGCGCTTGAGCTGGCTGTAGTAAGCTTTCATGCATGCTCCAGGTTCAGCCTTGAATTATAAATTCACGATAAAGGGACGATCCCGCCGCTGCCACCATTTGTGACAGTCCAACCCTCTCTAACCATCTCGGTTTCCCTTTCTCCAAGTAGTTAGCGAATAATCCTTCCAGGCAGAGTGTAGACACAAGCATAGCATAATCCCTTACACATGAGCCGAGGCTTAAAGGACCACTCTAGGCACCCAGACCACTACAGCTTAATGAAGTGGTCTGGGTGCCATGTCCCTCTAGGATCAACCCCCTTTTTTTTTTTTTATAAAAAAAAGAAACCGCTATATTTACACTGAGGGTTAATCCAGCCTCCAAATCCTCTAGAGGCTGTCTCATTGACAGCCGCTAGAGGCGCTTGTGTGATTCTCATTGTGAAAATCACAGTGAAAATCACAGTGAGAAGACGCAAGCGTCCATAGGAATGCATTGTAAATGCTTTCCTATGAGACCGGCTGAATGTGCGCGCAGCTCTTGCCACGCGTGCGCATTCAGCCGAAGGGGAGGAGAGGATGAAGAGAGCTCCCCGCCCGGCGCTGGAAAAAAAGGTAAGTTTTAACCCCTTCCTCTCCCCAGAGCCGGGCGGGAGGGGACCCTGAGGGTGGGGGCATCCTCAGGGCACTATAGTGCCAGGAAAACGAGTATGTTTTCCTGGCACTATAGTGATCCTTTAATGCTGGGTAGAGATCTGTTTAATGGCACACAAAGCAACAGTATTCATGCAGTAAAACCACTCCTGCTCTGAGGAAAACAAAATTACAGTTAAAAGGGTCAGACAGAGTTTGAAAATATGACAGTTATTAAGGGTTTAAACTGGTGTTCTAAGGGGGGGGGGGGGTGGACAAAACAGTCGAACCAAGTCCATAAAACAGGGTTTTCTTCATATATTTTTATTTTATATTTTTTTATATACACACGCTATGCTTTTAGGTTTGGCTATTTTGGAATACCGTGGCTCCCAATGGACTAAATGAATATACTTCTTATTTGCAATTTCAATTTAGATTTAAATTTGCCTATGCATAAATAGTTTTTTTTTTTCTAGGTTTCCTGTTTTTTTTTCCATGAATTATAATTGGGTATATAATGTCCTAATAGTTTTACAATATTAACGGCATTGTCTATATTCTGCAATATGATAATGTGGCTGTTTATGGTGTACCAACACTAGAACTCATTCCTCCTGTGACTCACTCCAGCCCAATAGTTTAGTTTAAAGTATTAAAAGGATACTGCAGACCCCTAAAGCACTTTATCTTTTTGAAAAGCTTGTTCTTCTAAAAGCTAGCAAACCCCAGGTTAAATAGAAAAAAATTACCATGTCAGACTTCTGGCTCACCTTTGAGCTCTACAGAGATGTAATCTGTTCCTGGTTCCCTCAACGCAGAGAAAAACCAGACTTGTGCCTACACAAATTGGTGGATTTAGGGCACAAATACGGAGGCTTTCCATTCTATGACTATCCCAAGGCAATGAAAGCTGTAGCTCCTTTTTACATCCGTACAGATTGGAGCCAACTTGATACGGAGCTATTCAAAATGCCCTGGCAAATGCCTTGACAGCCTCTTTTTCTAGGGGGCCCAGGAGGCTAGCACCTAGTTGTGATTGAGTTGGGCGACGAGTGAGCACTCTCCCCTGAGATCTCCCCTGCTCCCTCGCACACACTGCGATGCTGGAGCCAGAATGTGACATCAATCCAGCCCCGGCATCAGAGGCGTGTGAGGGAGCCAAGCAGAAGGATCAAGCTTCTTCGCCGTGTGCCTGACTTTCTGACCGACCACCAGACGACCTGCATTGCCCTGCAAGCCCCACTAGATCCCAGGGAAAAATCTACCAAAATAACACCAAAATAAACAAAAAAATAAAATAAATGCGAGTGTGTTAGTGAGTGTGTATCAAAGAGTGTATGTGTCACTGAGAGTGTATGTTTGTCAGTGAGTGACAGAGTGTGTGTATCCATGTCTGTCAGTGTGTGTCTGACACAGTGTATGTCTGTAAGTGAGTATGTGTGTGAAACAGTGTATCAGTGATTATGCATCTGTATCTGGTCAGTGAGTGTGTGTCTGTAAGTGTAGATGTGTATCTGTCAGTGAATGTGAGCAGGCCCGGACTGGCCATCGGGCACACCGGGCAAATGCCCGGTGGGCCGCGATGGCCGTGGGGCCGAGGCCGGCAGGGGAGATCACAGGATCTCCCCTGCCGGCCCGTGCAGGGCCAGCGCTACCCGAGCGCTGGCCCTGCATAGTGCCTCCATGGGCCGGTGGGGAGATCAAAGATCTCCCTCACCGGCCCACAGGCATTGAAATGCGGCCGCCGGCTGGGGAGGGAGGAGAGAGGACCCGGCGGAGCTCTAACAAGCAGCTCCGCCGGATCCTCTTGCGGGATTCATCTCGCGAGAGTGAACTCTCACCATTGGGCCACCAGGGAAGGCAGCACGGCTCCCCACCCCCCCCTCCCAGGATAAAGGTAAGAAGGGAGGGGGGGGAAATATATTTTTTTTTTTTTTATATTAGTAAAAAAAAATATTTAAATTTAAATAAAAAAATACATTCACCCAGATACAGCACCCCCAGACACAGCACCCCCAGACACAGCACCCAGACACAGCACCCCCCAGACACAGCAACCACCCAGACACAGCACCCCCAGACACAGCACCCCCCCAGACACAGCACCCCCACACACACAGCACCCCCAGACACAGCCCCCAGGACACACACAGCACCCCCCAGACACACACACAGCACCCCCCAGACACACACAGCACCCCAGACACACACACTGCACCCCCAGACACACACACACTGCACCCAGACACACACTGCACCCAGACACACACAGCACCCCCTAGACACACACTGCACCCAGACACACACAGCACCCCCAGACACACACAGCACCCCTAGATACACACAGTACCTAGACACACACAGTTCCCCCAGACACACACACACACAGCACCCCCAGATACACACAGTACCCAGACACACACAGCACCCCCAGACACACACTGCACCCAGACACACACAGCACCCCCAGACACAAACAGCACCCCCAGATACACACAGCACCCAGACACACACAGCACCCCCAGACACACACAGCACCCAGACACACACAGCACACCCAGACTCACACAGCGCACCCAGACACACACAGCGCACCCAGACACACACAGCACCCCCCAGACACAGCACCCCCTAGACACACACAGCACCCTCATATATATATATATATATATATATATAAAATAACCCTCAGTGAGTTAACAGGCAAAGAAAATTAGAAACCTAGAATGTGACAGCAGATAAAAACACCCTCACACACAGCACCCCTCTTACATACACACACTGCGCCCCTCACACATACAATAAGTCCAAATATATATATATATATATACATACACACACACACACACACACACTACAGCACCCCTCACAATGCACCACTACACACATTACGCTCCAGATACACACTAGATCCCTTACTCTATATGCACTCTTTATCCTCTATACACACACACACACTGGGTCCTTTACACAGTAGATCTCCTACACACACACACACACACTACATTCCTTGTCAGCAAACACATACAACATTCTCTAAACACACCCTCTCTGCAACCCCTACACACACTACGCCACCTATACACACACACTTCAGCCCGTATGCACACACTCGCTGCATCCCCTATAAAACTATGCCCCCTATACACACACTCTCTACAGCCCCTAGCCACACATATTACACCACAAACACAAATTAAATTGACCTATTTACACAATACCACACCACACTCTACACACACGCAATCCCACAAGCAGGCTCCAAACACATGCACCATACACTTTCCTGGCCCTTTTGTCCTCTGGTATCCCACTTGTGGAGACACCAGAGACAATTTAAAAGCAAACACAGAGCAAGCATGTTATTAAATTTGCTTGCGCTGGGCAGAACAAATTCAGGGCCTTTTTCTAATGCCAGAGCTCTTCAGCAGGGCTCTGGGCATTGAACCAACATGCTCACTTTGAGAGGGGGCGTGTTGTCATTAGTGATGACAAAACACACCCTCTCTGGCCCCGCCCCCTTCTTAGGGGGCCGCTCTGATTGAAAAATGCCTGGGCCTAATTTTTTTCCCAGTCCGGCCCTGCCTGCAATAAATAATTTGATTTACATTAATTTAATCCAAAAACAAATATTGATTAATAAATGACTGAATTGAAAGCCAAAATTTCATTTGGTGCCATTTGGTCATTTGTTGATTGGCTGTTGCTCTGTTGGGTGCATAAATAAGTAAAATATGTATAAATATACACAACTACTTTTTTTTATCTTGCAATATTTCGGAGTTTCCTTTGTAATAATGTTTTCATATTTTCATTTTAACACTATATACATAAACATACAGGGAGTGCAGAATTATTAGGCAAATGAATATTTTGACCACATCATCCTCTTTATGCATGTTGTCTTACTCCAAGCTGTATAGGCTCGAAAGCCTACTACCAATTAAGCATATTAGGTGATGTGCATCTCTGTAATTAGAAGGGGTGTGGTCTAATGACATCAACACCCTATATCAGGTGTGCATAATTATTAGGCAACTTCCTTTCCTTTGGCAAAATGGGTCAAAAGAAGGACTTGACAGGCTCAGAAAAGTCAAAAATAGTGAGATATCTTGCAGAGGGATGCAGCACTCTTAAAATTGCAAAGCTTCTGAAGCGTGATCATCGAACAATCAAGCGTTTCATTCAAAATAGTCAACAGGGTCGCAAGAAGCGTGTGGAAAAACCAAGGCGCAAAATAACTGCCCATGAACTGAGAAAAGTCAAGCGTGCAGCTGCCACGATGCCACTTGCCACCAGTTTGGCCATATTTCAACATATTGCAACATCACTGGAGTGCCCAAAAGCACAAGGTGTGCAATACTCAGAGACATGGCCAAGGTAAGAAAGGCTGAAAGACGACCACCACTGAACAAGACACACAAGCTGAAACGTCAAGACTGGGCCAAGAAATATCTCAAGACTGATTTTTCTAAGGTTTTATGGACTGATGAAATGAGAGTGAGTCTTGATGGGCCAGATGGATGGGCCCGTGGCTGGATTGGTAAAGGGCAGAGAGCTCCAGTCCGACTCAGACGCCAGCAAGGTGGAGGTGGAGTACTGGTTTGGGCTGGTATCATCAAAGATGAGCTTGTGGGGCCTTTTCGGGTTGAGGATGGAGTCAAGCTCAACTCCCAGTCCTACTGCCAGTTCCTGGAAGACACCTTCTTCAAGCAGTGGTACAGGAAGAAGTCTGCATCCTTCAAGAAAAACATGATTTTCATGCAGGACAATGCTCCATCACACGCGTCCAAGTACTCCACAGCGTGGCTGGCAAGAAAGGGTATAAAAGAAGAAAATCTAATGACATGGCCTCCTTGTTCACCTGATCTGAACCCCATTGAGAACCTGTGGTCCATCATCAAATGTGAGATTTACAAGGAGGGAAAACAGTACACCTCTCTGAACAGTGTCTGGGAGGCTGTGGTTGCTGCTGCATGCAATGTTGATGGTGAACAGATCAAAACACTGACAGAATCCATGGATGGCAGGCTTTTGAGTGTCCTTGCAAAGAAAGGTGGCTATATTGGTCACTGATTTGTTTTTGTTTTGTTTTTGAATGTCAGAAATGTATATTTGTGAATGTTGAGATGTTATATTGGTTTCACTGGTAATAATAAATAATTGAAATGGGTATATATTTGTTTTTGTTAAGTTGCCTAATAATTATGCACAGTAATAGTCACCTGCACACACAGATATCCCCTAACATAGCTAAAACTAAAAACAAACTAAAAACTACTTCCAAAAATATTCAGCTTTGATATTAATGAGTTTTTTGGGTTCATTGAGAACATGGTTGTTGTTCAATAATAAAATTAATCCTCAAAAATACAACTTGCCTAATAATTCTGCACTCCCTGTAGCTCCTTAATTTCTAATTTGTCAGATTAGAAGATCTTTAACTTTGTTTTCACCCTGTGCTATCTTTCACCCTGCAGGATCCAATTCTCATCCTCTGCATCTTTGCAGAGGCATTGTAAATATCATATCATCCCTAAGCTATTTTGATCTAAATTGTGTAATTATCTGGTCAGTTTTCTCTCCACTTTCTGACATAGTGCGTAAACTTCTAGGTACCAAAACCACTTTATTATACTGGTTAGTGTGGAGAATTCCATTTTACTAGGATATTTATACTTAGTGAAGGTGAAATGAAAAAAAGTCTACTTAATAAAGTGATTATTGTCTTTGTGCTCAGTGCCTTGCGTCTGACTTACCTGCAAAATGGAGGAAATGATCGTATGATCTTAGCACACTTACAGGAACTTTTAACAGAAGCACAGATGATAGAACAACGAGAAAAACGAATGCGACCAATTCGCAAGAAAACCAAAAGTATGTAGCACACTGGTTAATTTACCAGAAAATCATTTACAACGCAGGTTGTTAGCATAGTGAAAATGTTGCTTGAAAGAATTTAGAGGTCACAGAACATGCAGTAATTAATTATTTACTGTTTCAGTCAGGGTAGATGGCCATTATTTCAGAATTTCAGTACACAAGTCTTTGTTTTGAAACATTTGTTCTAGTGCAATTATCTAATGAAAGCCATAGCTTTGCTCTCTAGTCACATCAATTAAATGTCTGTTCATAGTGAGCCAGTGATCTGTCTTGCAGGGTCAGCATTACACAGCTAATGTTTTTGTAGTGGATTTTTTGACTTTGTATTGTTCCCCTACAATACTAGTATTAACACTAGTTTTGCCCTTGCAACTAAATATTAGAGTTTCTATTGACATTTTTTTTTTTTTTTACTTTTATTGATATTGCTGACCTTCTAATAGTCCTGATTTACACAGGAAAGCACCAGTTTCAGAGTCCTGTCCTTCTATCCTGGTTTTGTTCCATGTGGTCTAGGTAAACTATCCTCAGCCAGCACAGTGTGAGCGCATCATTGGACACATTCTTGCTGTGCTAAAGGCACTAAGATCATAAATAAAGTACTGTAACAGTGCACTTTCTGCATGGTCTGTTCTCTTTCCTATTTTGGGCTTTACCAGCAACACAGATTGCATCATAGGCACTCCCCACCCAAGGTCCGCCCACCCCCACCCAATTACATACCTCCCATTGGACAAACTTACATGGCAGTAATTCTGTTATTAACTCTAGCAATAGGAAAGTTATTAATTAAATACAAGAGAAGCATCTTAGAGCTATGATAATAAGGTTAATATGGTGTAATAAGAAAACTGTCCAAATGCTACGGTCTTTTCCTCAAAATAATCTATAAAATCACTTCTCCCTTTAATATTCCACAAGAGCGATCTCAGTGATGTGCACAAAATGGTGAATTTGCTTAGCATTTTACAAATCTGCAAGTTTCACAAAAGAGTTGGAAGTTGTGATTTATGCCTTAGAAGTATTGGCAAATGTTTTTCTTACTGCTTCTTCACAATCTGCAAGGATTGAATGCAGGTTACTCTTCCTGTACTACTTTTTATCCTTTTTACCACCCCAGCCCTTTTGGCACACAAACCAGGATCTAGGCATTTTCTGGATTCTGTTTGTATAGGGCTACTGATTCATTGGTGTGTCTAGAGTACCTGGTAGGGGACTCTTCACCATCTCAATGTGTGGAGTGCAGGATAGTCAGGCATACATTCAGTCAGGCCTTTTCAGTCCCTCAAGGTTCAGTTCTTGGTCCCCTTTTATCGCTCTATACTGCCTATCTTGGCAAACTCATTCATTTGTTTGGATTCTGCTTCCACCTGTACTCTGATGACACCCAGATATATCTCTCCTTCCCTGACCTCTCCCCTGCTGTCCTACAACGTGTCACTAATTTCCTTTCTTTCATCTCTGACTGGATGTCTTCCTGCTTTTTGAAACTCAAGCTCTCTAAAACTGAACTCCTTGTCTTTCCTCCTCCTAATACTGATCCCCTTCTCATCAGTCCATCCATGCAAGCACGTTGTATTGGCGTTATACTTGATTCTGGCCTCACCTTTGAACCTCACATCCAGTCTGTCACCAAATCCTCTTCTAATTGGCCTTCCCAGAAGCCGCATTGCCCCGCTACAATCTGTAATGAATGCTGCCTGTAGACTGATTTTCCTCTCCAGTAGCTCCTCTCACACTTCACCCCTCTGTCAGTCCTTACATTGGCTTCCTGTATCTAATAGGAGTCAATTCTAAGTACTAATCCACACTTATAAAGCACTGAATGATTCTACCCTCTCCTATATCTTATCACTGATCCATAAGTATGCCCCATCTCGGTCTTTCTGTTCTGTCGATGATCTTCTCCTGTCTGCTGCTCGCACCCAGACGGCCAACTCATGCTTGCAGGACTTCTCGCAGGCAGCTTCCTTCCTTTGAAA
>CAKOES020000093.1:45071-57732 GCA_933207985.1 Pelobates cultripes
CTGCTCTGTGTCAGTGTGTATCAGGGATCCTTAGGACAGGTGTCAATCCATACCTGCCAAGTGACCCTATGTGGGGGGAACAGTCTCTATTCTGCTCTGTGTCAGTGTGTATCATGGTCTCTGAGGACAGGTGTCAATCCATATCTGCCAAGTGACCCTATGTAGGAGGAACAGTCTCTATTCTGCTCTGTGTCAGGGTGTATCATGGTCTCTGAGGACAGGTGTCAATCCATATCTGCAAAGTGACCCTATGTAGGGGGAACAGTCTCTATTCTGCTCTGTGTCAGTGTGTATCATGGTCTCTGAGGACAGGTGTCAATCCATGTCTGTCAAGTGACCCTATGTAGGAGGAACAGTCTCTATTCTGCTCTGTGTCAGTGTGTTTCAGGGATCCTTAGGACAGGTGTCGATCCATATCTGCCAAGTGACCCTATGTAGGGGGAACAGTCTCTATTCTGCTCTGTGTCAGTGTGTATCATGGTCTCTGAGGACAGGTGTCAATCCATATCTGCCAAGTGACCCTATGTAGGGGGAACGGTCTCTATTCTGCTCTGTGTCAGTGTGTATCATGGTCTCTGAGGACAGGTGTCAATCCATATCTGCCAAGTGACCCTATGTAGGAGGAACGGTCTCTATTCTGCTCTGTGTCAGTGTGTATCAGGGGCTCTGAGGACAGGTGTCAATCCATATCTGCCAAGTGACCCTATGTAGGGGGAACAGTCTCTATTCTGCTCTGTGTCAGTGTGTATCATGGTCTCTCAGGACAGGTGTCAATCCATATCTGTCAAGTGACCCTATGTAGGAGGAACAGTCCCTTTTCGCTCTGTGTCAGTGTGTATCAGGGATCATTAGGATAGGTGTCAATCCATATCTGCCAAGTGACCCTATGTAGGGGGAACAGTCCCTATTCTGCTCTGTGTCGGTGTGTATCAGGGATCCTTAGGATAGGTGTCAATCCATACCTGCCAAGTGACCCTATGTAGGGGGAACAGTCCCTATTCTGCTCTGTGTCGGTGTGTATCAGGGATCCTGAGGATAGGTGTCAATCCATACCTGCCAAGTGACCCTATGTAGGGGGAACAGTCCCTATTCTGCTCTGTGTCAGTGTGTATCAGGGTTCATTAGGATACGTGTCAATCCATATCTGCCAAGTGACCCTATGTAGGGGGAACAGTCTCTATTCTGGTCTGTCAGTGTGTATCAGGGGCTCTGAGGACAGGTGTCAATCCATATCTGCCAAGTGACCCAATGTAGGGTGAACAGTCTCTATTCTGCTCTGGGTCAGTGTGTATCAGGGATCCTGAGGATAGGTGTCAATCCATATCTGCCAAGTGACCCTATGTAGGGGGAACAGTCTCTATTCTGCTCTGTGTCAGTGTGTATCATGGATCCTTAGGACAGATGTCAATCCATATATTCAAGTGACCATATGTAGGGGGAACAGTCTCTATTCTGCTCTGTGTCAGTGTGTATCATGGTCTCTGAGGACAGGTGTCAATCCATATCTGCCAAGTGACCCTATGTAGGGGGAACAGTCTCTATTCTGCTCTGTGTCAGTGTGTATCTCTTGGTCTCTCTGTGGACAGGTGATAATCCATATCTGCCAGAGTGACTATGTGGGGGAACAGTCCCTATTCTGCTCTGTGTCGAGGGTGTGTCAGGGATCATGGGACAGATGTCAATCCATATATTCAAGTGACCTATGTAGGAGACAGTCTCTATTCTACTCTGTGTCGGGTGTGTATCATGATCTCTGAGGACAGGTGTCAATCCATATCTGCCAAGTGACCCTATGTGGGAGGAACAGTCTCTACTCTGCTCTGTCCCGGTGTGTATCAGGGATCCTTAGGACAGGTGTCAATCCATATCTATGATGACCCTATGTAGGAGACAGTCTCTATTCTGCTCTGTGTCAGTGTGTATCATGGTCCCTGAGGGACAGGTGTCAATCCTTATCTGCCAGAGTGACCCTATGTAGGGAGGAACAGTCCTATTCTGCTCTGTGTCAGTGTGTATCAGGGGCTCTGAGGACAGGTGTCAATCCATATCTGCCAAGTGACCCTATGTAGGGGAACAGTCCCTATTCTGCTCTGTGTCAGTGTGTATCATGGTCTCTGAGGACAGGTGTCAATCCATATCTGCCAAGTGACCCTATGTAGGAGAACAGTCTCTGCTTCTGTGTCAGTGTGTATCATGGTCTCTGTGGACAGGTGTCAATCCATATCTGCCAAGTGACCCTATGTAGGGGGAACAGTCCCTATTCTGCTCTGTGTCAGTGTGTATCATGGTCCCTGAGGACAGGTGTCAATCCATATCTGCCAAGTGACCCTATGTAGGAGGAACAGTCTCTATTCTGCTCTGTGTCAGTGTGTATCATGGTCCCTGAGGACAGGTGTCAATCCATACCTGCCCAGTGACCCTATGTAGGGGGAACAGTCACTATTCTGCTCTGTGTCAATATGTCATATGTCAGGTATCAATCCCTATCCATTGTGATTTAGGAATATTAGGTGATTTCTGCCCTTTATGGATTAAAACCAGACTCTGCATCAACTGTGTAATTTTACATGGGAGTTTTGCCATGGATCCCCCTCCGGCATGCCACAGTCCAGGTGTTATTCCCCTTGAAACAACTTTTCCATCACTATTGTGGCCAGAAAGAGTCCCTGTGTGTTTTAAAATTCGCCTGCCCATTGAAGTCTATGGCGGTTCGCCGGTTCGCGAACATTTGCGGAAGTTCGCGTTTGCGAACCGAAAATTTCGTGTTCGCGACATCACTATCCGTGGCATATGTTAAGCAGACCTTGCTCTGGTTCAAACTGCTATGGGAGACCAGTCTATGCTGACACTATTCTATTTTATCAGGTTCTATGGGGAGATTCATTGAGTTGGCAATTGTTTAGCCCTACTCCTGAAAGAGACCATTGGTGCATTACCCTTCAGGTGGTGTGATGATGATCTATAACAAGATAAGAATCTCACATTGATCTGTATGTACATGTGCATACCAATTCACAGTTTAAGGAATGTACCGCTAAGTATATCTTGATTTTATGGACACTATCAGCACTGGAACAACTTCAGCTTATACCCAATACAGCTGGAGTACCACTATTTTGCCTGCTTTGCATTTAGGGACTGCCAGTCCCGGTTAAGGTTTATTCACACAGTATTAAGCTGTCTAAAAGGGTTGATGTCTAGGGATCCTTGGTCTCTCCCTGAGGATTTACAGATATTTAGGGGACTTTGCCCAAACTCAGGGGTCCCCATTACTCATATAATACGCAACCAGGATTGGCCTGCTCTGTCTGTGCCTCTTTGATTGGCCTGCTCTGTCTGTGCCTCTTTGATTGGCCTGCTATGTCTGTGCCCCATTGATTGGCCTGCTAGTTATGCGCCCATTTGATTGGCCTACTATGTCTGTGCCCTTCTGTCTGCCCTGCTATACCTGTGCCCATCGTTGGTCTGATCTATCTGTGCCCGAACCCCCTTTTGGCCACAGGCCTGGGGGAATATCACTGAGGAAAGGTCAGTACCCACTGTTGACATGGAGATCGGTGGGTGTCCAGGCAAGCACTGCTGCCATACTATCCAAGAGGATACCAGGATACGGGCACCTAAATATGATTGGAAGGATGAAGGCCCTACAGCTAATACTCTGAGGGGCAAAGCTTTTATGAAGATTGGCACGCAACCACGGTTTACTCCAGCCCAGCGGTGGCACATCTCCAAGGGGAATCTCGCACAAGCAGGAACCAGTGCTCAAACATCAACAGGGGACCACGGTTTCCTTGCCTTCATCAACTAACCCTTTAGCTGCCTTTTAGCTCCTGACCCGTTCAGTTGGGTTTACTTGACTTGCTTTTCCGATCTGCTACTTACCTTCTCTCCGAGGTACGTATTTCTCTTTATCTACATGATTTGTCGTTTTCTTTGTTTTCATGCCTTCCAATTGTCCTATCGCTCGGGTCGTAGAGAGGCCTGACTTGACTTCCTCCGACCTCCCGGGCTCTCGTGCATCGCGGTGAACCTCTCCAGCTTTCCTTAGGCTGCCGATGGTCATCCTGGATCCCGCGCGGTCCATTGGTAGTTTCCATCATGGTTTCCGAAGGTTGCATTTTCTCATCATTGCTTTCTGCTATTAAGCATGGACACGGCCCGGGGTTGTATACTATTCCATCTACCATCTGTCTGGTTTATTACCAGTTGATTCCATCTCTCAAGTGAGAGATTCAGAGAGTGGTCAGAGAGAGACCCACCTCAGGATCTCAGTCTAATGCTGATATTAGTAAATGGTGTACCCCACAGTTGGTCACCCTGAGTCTCTAATGGACTCTAGTTTGGATTACAATAGGGTGCGGCCCTCCATCGCCTTGGCCTGAGACTGATATTTTTATTTTCACGAGTAGAGAGCAAAACCCTCTCATAGACTGAAATGGACACTGTAACGGATCACCTGGCACCCCGACTGGGTACCTCCATTGAAGGATGCTCCAAGTGCTCCGCAGACACCACAACCATCGCAGACCCCACTAACTGCCGCAGCTTGGTTGGGGTCTCGCCGTCGTCTCCTACCCACTCTGGACCTATGACAAGCCTCCAGGGTCCAGTGGGTGAACCTCTCCTCCAAGAGAGTGAAGCAGGAACAAGCTCCTAAAAGAGCTTAGTAGTGATTAGCTAAGGGAGCATGCAGAGCATAGCAATCCCTTGTAGTGATATAGCAGATTCCCCCAATAAGAGACGGCACTCCAAATTGACGGTGAAGTAGAACTGACTGTACTGGCACATACAGCCTCTTTTATTCACAATCCACAAACATAGTACTGCCCACAGGGTTTTGAAATACAACCAATCAATCCGTACATTACACACAGACACTCCCACACAAAATCCTCCCCTCTGCCTGTGATATGATTACTGAACACAATGGTTAATATAATTATCACAGGCAGAGAAATACAGTATTATAAAAGATATCACAGGGACCCCAAAACATGCAATAACCCCATAAAAAGTATATCCTCAGAAACGGGGATCTGGGTGAACCACATATCCAAAATTCACGCAAATCCGTTCAGTAGTTTGGAAGATACAGTTTAATGCAGATTCCGCAGAACATATACAGGCTATATGAAAAATAATTACTGTATAATGTGTCCCCTGTTGTATAGTTTAAAGCTACTGCAAGATGTCTTTGTGCACCAAATACCGGCAAGATGGCACCGTGTAGAAAAGTCCAAACAGTGTCTGTGAGTTAAAATGGCCGCCATCCATTGTTCTCACCATGTGCTTAATCCATTGTTCTCACCATGTGCCTCTGATACATGAAATGGTGGCCACCCAGTAACTCCACAGTATGTCCCCAGATGGTTCTTAAAGGGCCAGCAGCAGCATAATAAAATACAATATGCCCAAATAATGTCTTTAAAGGGCAATACAATCCAGGGGCCATATTCAGTCTTCTCCAATGCCCAGTGGCGAGGCCGGTTTTGCCACAGACAGTGATTCATTATTAGAGGGCGCGGTCCTCCCTCAACCTCAGCCCGTTACTGAGCTGGATACAGAGTACATGTCTTGATTGACACATTCTCATAGAGGGAACCGGACATGGATGTAGACTCTAATATTTGGTTATTAACACGTGCGGCCCTCTCATGTTATCAGCCGGACGCTGACACAGAGTTCTGTCACATTATTAGAGAGTGCGGCTCTTTCATACACTCAACGCACTACGGTGCCGTCCATTTGTTCATCACACAGGCTTGTACCTGTACAGGACAACGATGACTGCATAGAGGGGCGTTTCTTTGTTATACAGGTCCCCATCACCATTGGATCCGGACATCTTATCACTCTTAGACGATGATATATCTGGATGGAAATCTCAACCCCGGTTTACGTTCCCATCCTTTTGAATATTTCTGTGATTCACAATCCCCAGAATAGTCGACCACCGTTTCACCACACAAGTTCAGTTTGGGACCTTGATTGGACGTCCTTTGGGAATCTTTTCTCTACCGCAGCCGTGGATTACACAGTCCATTTGGAATACTGGAACCACTTAAGATATGGCTAGTTTTGACCACACTCTTGCCTGCATAATAAATTTATTCTCGGATGAGACAACTCACCGGGTAGGTCATGAGGGAACGAAAAGACCCTACTCGGTTCTATTATGGAATTGGTGGTGGACTTAGGCGCATTCCTTGAGGTTGGAGATTTGCCTGCAAGGCCACATCACCTGGTGACCCTGGCACGATAGGAGGGGCCACCTTCCACATCAAGAGTCGAGACATGGTGGCAGTTTCTTCTCGCAGCCCTAAGTCCGCAAATGACCTTCGGCATTTTACACCTACAGGAAAATGGCTAATAGGTCAGCTTGGCAGCTCATGGACCGGCTGCTAGGAAACAGGTCGCACTCCACGTACAATGGATCTATCAGTGGATGGTGTTTTTCCATATTTGGGATGCTTCCTCAGCTGGCATCTTCATCGATCCGTCTACTGTCACTTCTCGCAGTTGGAATGTCCATTTAGGATTGCTCTAATATCTCACGGAATAGGTACCAGTGAAACAAACAGCGTTGGATTTGTTGGCTGAGCGTTAAAACAACATATACGAAGCCTCCTGTCATGTTATAAAATTGTAGATTATGCTAGCTTTAGTGTACCTATAATCTTAATTTTATTAATGACAGGAGGTGAGTATTTCCCGCCCATTCTTATTCCTCCCTTGTTTATTTTTATAGTTTGAGTTCATCAGGTACGTATGCACCTCTGCTTTTTGTCTCTGCTACCTGTCACTTGCTCTTATTTCTGTTTTTCATAAGTCGGGTTGGGATATATGCAGGTTACGGTAATTTTGGTTGCTACATTGGGTACCTACATGTTTGTTCAGGGTACATTTTATTGGCTAACCAACCTGTTTGATTCTGTTTTTTCTCTCATTTCAGTTTACAGTCCATCAACACTATCTCGTTCGGTAGTTCTTCTCGGATGGTGGACATTGTCGTATTCATTATATCTAGGACTTCGTTTCTTCCCCATTATATTTTCTGCCTTTTGTTGTGTTTTGTTGCAGCTTGAAAGAGGAAATGATTCATGGGGAGGGGAGTTTTATAGTACCTAACTTTTTTCTGATTGGTTGTTTTTCTGTGTTGCTGTGGAGTTCTAGTAAAGAGAGACTTAAGCAAATACTCGCCTCCTGTCATTAATAAAATTAAGATTATAGGTACACTAAAGCTAGCATAATCTACAATTTCCACACATTTAAATAAGATTTTACGTTCCTTGCACTAAATCAAATTTTGTTCTAAAAAATAATAATAATATTAATATAGCTAATCCATTGCCTGCTTGGCATCTGTTTAGAGTGAGTGCTCAAAGTGTGACTGGACCAGTAGATGGAGTAATGCCTCTCCCATACTAATGCCTAAACATTACAGATATCATCACTCCAGTATGAGGGAGCTTCCTTAACACCAAAAAAATCTCACATACAGACAAAACATTTTTTGTGTCATCAATGGCCAGACTGTGATTATTTTAATCTTAACCAAAACTGGACGGGGCAAGTTATGATGATTAGTGTGCACATTTAAAGTATCCTATGACATAATTCCTGTGCACTCACATCCCAGGGTTCAGGATCATATTCTTCAACACCATTCACAATTCCTCCACTCGTATTTAATAATTTATCCAACTGCATAAATCCACCACAATCATTCTAATGCATCATTGGCACAAATGTGAATCTATTTTTGGCAATGCTGGTGTTATGCAGGCCAATGATGGTACTACTACCAGTCATACCACCTATACACCTAAATGTTCTTTGCCTAACAGACTTAGGATCCACACACACAAGAGTCAGGCACACTCAGACTCCTCCACACACATAATTCAGCCACCATACACATAACACAGCACAAACACCTCTTGTACACTTACACACACACGGCACTCAACCACCCACACGCATTCCATTCACACAACAGACCCAGAGCTCTAGGATGCGGACCCCAATCTGGCATCATGCGTAAGGCCCGGGGCAATTTTAATGTGGCCCTGGGTATATTACATTACTAGTTTTTAACATTGTATAAAGCCATTCAGATTACCTACTAAATGTAATGAGATACAACTAAAATGTTTAAAAACAGATATCGTTGTAACTTAGGCGTCACATTTCAGTAAACAGATGATCTCACATTGCAAGCACCTGTGTAAGTAAAGTGATACATACCGGTACAGCACAAAAAGCCTGACTTTAAAATCATCTCTAATTCATGTATAGCATAAATAATTTCCTACAAAACTCAACAAGGAAAACATTTAGTTACATGGTTACATAGCTGAAAAGAGACTTGCACACATTAAGTTCAGCCTTCCTCACATTTGTTTTTTGCTGTTGATACAAAAGAAGGCAAAAAAAAAAACCAATTTGACGCACTAACAATTTTGCAACAAATGAGGAAACAAATTCCTTTTTGACCCTAGAATAGCAGTCAGATTAATCCTTAAATCAAGAAGCTATTACCCTACATTGAAAAAGTTATATCCTTGAATATTCTGTTTTTGCAAGTATGCATCTAGTTGCTGTTTGAACATCTGTATGGACTCTGATAAAA
Source organism: Pelobates cultripes (assembly GCA_933207985.1). NCBI lineage: Eukaryota > Metazoa > Chordata > Amphibia > Anura > Pelobatidae > Pelobates > Pelobates cultripes. The sequence goes on from CAKOES020000093.1 coordinate 53,704, forward strand.
CCACTTCTTCAGGCAGAGAATTCCACATCCGAAATCTTCTTTCTTCCAGTCTAAACGCATGACCTTGTGTCCTATGTAAAGTCCGGTTTGTGGTGTTATCCCTAATTCGCTTCCATTAAGGGTATACTTTGCTTGTGCATTCTTTATGCCGAAGTGCATAACTTTGCATTTTTCAACATAAAATTTCATCTGCCATTTGAGTGCCCAGTCCCTCAGTCTATCTAAATCCCTCAGCAACAAAGTAATATCTTGCTCACATTGTATTACTTTACAGAGTTTTGTGTCATCTGCAAACACTGAAACATGACTTTCAATGCTTTTTAAAAGATCATTTATAAACATGAAATAGAAGGGGTCCCAGAATAGAAATCTAAAGGACACCACTTGCCAACTCTGTCCAGCTTGAAAATGTATTTTCTTTGAGTTTGAACACTAATCTATTGTGTGGAACTGTTTTAAATGTTTTGGCAAAATCCAAATAGATCACATCCACTGCAACACCCTGCTCTATACTTCTACTTACTTCTTCGAAGAACGCAATCAAGTTAGTTTGACATGACCTGCGCTTCATAAAACCATGCTGATTTTTGCTGATAACCATGTTCTTCTCAAGGAAGAATAGTTTATCTACAGAAATTACCATTAAAGTCTAAGTGATTTTTTTGTAGATAAATAATTTAAAACAGATTGTGACCATTGATTAGTTGAAAAGCCTAAATAAAATTATTACATTTCAAAAACTGTCATACTATTATAATGTAATAACTGAAAATGGAGAAAGACCACTGTACTTTCTGCCTTCTGGCAAAATCACATGCCTGAATAGAGGGAACTTTACCTGCTCTTACTTGCCAAATCCAATGGACTGCACCTCCCTTTTATCTTCTCTTTAAGTCAAACAACTGAGACCTCAATTTATATTAGAGGAATTAACAGGATTGCTTGTGGCAGTTACCTGTTTCTGAGGTTTTGGAGTTTTCAGAACCTCAGTGTAAGTGGTCTTCTGTTGGGATTCTAACTTTAACTGAACTTTTGTCTCTGATAACATTTAATCACAAAGTTTTTTTGTGTTTTTTTACCCTTTTTTAATACGTTTCTTCATGTGCATGGTATATTGGATACAGTTTCATGCACTGACTGACTAGCCATTCTAACGGTAACTTACAGTCATAATCTTTTGCGAGATTCATCTGTATGTTTACCGGCATAGCATAAAAATGCAGATCCTTGAATTCTGTACTTTCATATCTGGGTTTCCTTTGGGCCATGGAGTGGAGTGGGGGTTACAGAAAAGGGGAGTGAGGGGATTTAAAATGTGACACAGTACATCTATACATCAGTACCATACCGAGTTCAAGTCATATAGTAAATGCGGCATGTACGATACAAGTGGTATACATCACAATATCACATACTACAACTGGTAAACTAGTATAGGGTTTAGGTACGTTCTCATTGAAGAGGTCTTTATCAACAGTTTGGTTGACTCTGTATGTTATCATTCAGCTGTCAGTGGTTTCCGTCTGTGTCTACCGTTTGACAAATATTTAGATTGACATTTTCCATTCCGATAGAGGGTACAGAAAGGAAAAGGGAGCCTATGGGGGAAATAAAATAAGCTGTTTCCAGTAGAATGACGTGCCATGTCATAAGGTGCCACTTCATTCTAATTTTACAAACGCAAACATTTGTTGAGTGCAGTTCAATGGCCTTCAAAGCCTCCCTATCTTTGTTCAGTTTGACAATTATTATTGGTTTATATTGGTTTAACTTTATATACAAGTGTGTAGTGGTGTGTTGTGTTCAGGCTACCGTCATGAGCCAAGATTTAGCAGGTGAGAGGTGTCATTTTTGTTATTAGCTTTACATCTCTGAGTGTGTGTTTAGAGGGGTGGGGTTCCAAAGAGGGATCCTTCCTCCTCGGCACCCATCATCTCCCAGGTCTGGTGTGTAGTGTATGGTGTGGCGTTCCATTAAACCATTCCGCAGTTTTTGGGGTTTCGGACAAATGAGCAATCGTGTGACCTCCATTTCGTGTTAGCTCTACATGTCACTTACTTTAGGTTTCCCCACTGTTAGCCAGTATGTTTCCCATATTTGTCCTGCCTCTTCTGTTGTTCCTCTCTCTCTAATCTGTCAGTTGGCCATTAGCTTATAGTCCCAGTTCATTTGGATTTGTTGCACCAACATGAGTTTCCTGTGTTTTCCATGCTCTGGCAGTGAGGGTGCATGTAGTTATTAATGTATGGAATAATAGTTTAGCTTGGACCTTCGCTGGATTATCAGGCCATATATACAGGAGACACACAGTCAACTCTAGGGGCATAGGTATTAAGTGGGTAAGAATTTTACTCACCATTGTCCAACATGGGCGGATAAGTTTGTATGTCCACCATATGTGGTACATCAAGCCTATTTCAGGCTTGCATCTGCAACACTGTTTGTGATGCACACTGCGTTCCCTTTATGTATTGTGAATGCTCGGGATTTGAGCTGCAAATAAGAAAAAAATGCCCTATTTGGGAGGTGAAATTGCGTCTGTAGGTCTGGGAACTGTTTTCATAGCAGTCCCTGCATATAGATGATATACATGTCTACATCCCGCTGTCATCCATGTGGCGTAATCAGAGGTCTGGTTTCTGAGGTATATGCTGTACATTGTTGTGGCCATTGATATTGCATTAGGTCCCCCTAAGTGTTCATGGTAGGTGTCCCACGTGTTTAGTAGTAGTGTGATTGGTACCAGTATTTGTGGCATTGCAGTTCTCTGTGTTTTAGGCACCCAAAAAAGGTGGTGTAGTCTGGCCTTGCATGACCAGTGAGATTCAATGGCCACCCATGGGGGTGCTTTGGTTGTTATGTGTGTAGTTGCCACTGTGGAGAGGAGTGCGGCTTTATAATACAATTTTATGTCTGGAAAGTTCATCCCGCCTCTTGTAATGGGTTTCTTTAGTGTGTTAATAGTGACCCTGGGCTTTTTGTTGGCCCACACAAAATGTGTAATGGCCACCAGATAGTGTTTGGGGATGGGCATCTGGAGAGTACATAGTAGATATTGTAGTTTTGGAAGTAGGGACATTTTAAATGCAGCCACTCGTCTGTGCCAAGACAGAACATATCTCTGGCCTACGACTGGAGTGTTTGGGTGATCTCCTGTGATAGTTATATTTATACAGTAAGTGTGTCGATTTGGTTAGTCTTATTCCTAAAAAGGTTACAAAGACGTCCCTCCAATCAAAGTTAAAGGATGTCCTCAGGGTCTACAGAAGGCGCTCAGGGATGCCGATCCCATTGCCTGTGTTTTTCTTAAGTTAAGTTTGTAATAGGAGACTGTGTTGTAGTCCTGTATGCACTGTAGTAGATTAGGTAGTGAGATATGTGGTTATGTCAATGTCAATAGTATGTTGTCTGTGAAGAGGTTCAGGGTGTATGGGTTTTTTTTCCGCCTATGTGCACTCCATGAATGGAAAGGTTTGCTCGGATCTTTGGAGCCAGGGGTTCCAACACCATCACATCAAGTAGGGGCAACAAGGGGCAGCCTTGTCTGGTCCCATTAGTGATTTTAAATTTGTCAGAGACAAATCCAGAGTTTAAAACTCACACTGTCCAGGATCCGCGAATGTAGGATTATGGACGACTTAACAGCGAGAGTGAAGGGATCAACAGAAACATTTCTAAAACTCTGGGAACCCTGGGATAACAGCGTAGTAGGCTCTAGAGAGGTCAGATAGGAATAAACGAAAGATGTAAAGGGGTCTTTACAATAAAGCTAAAACAGTTGCGGAGTCCTCCTACATGGAGATCCAACCGACATACTTGGCCTAGGGAGATCGGGCTGAACCTGCTGCCCCCCGCCACCTTCTGGACGTACCTCCCTCGCCACCTCTAGGTCACCGCAGTCACCACACAATGCTCCCTTACCTTACACCACTTTCTCAGTCTCCCCTTTTTTCTTAACTCTTGCTTTTTCTCTTCCCGCGCCTATACGGGAAAAATCCATTTCATATCCGCTACTTACTCTGCATACCA
>CAKOES020000094.1:0-40631 GCA_933207985.1 Pelobates cultripes
CATATTCCGTTTCCTAGCCTCACTCTGCGGGCGGCTCGTGAGGGAGCTGAGCAGAGAGCTCGGGGGAAAGTGCTCCCTCGCCAGCGTTGCCCGCCCAGCAGCCACTGGATCCCCAGGGAGAGGAAGAACAGCATTCCCAAAAGGTAAGCAGGCTGGGGGGGGCGGGTTAAATAAAAAAAACAAAAACACAAGTGAGTATGTTAGTGTAATTTTGAAACACTAATATTTGTGTTCAGCGAAGTCTCCCGAGTAAAACAGTACCTCCCCATGTACAGGTTTTATGGTGTCTTGGAAAGTTACAGGGTTAAATATAGTGCTTGCGAATTAAATTCTCTGCACTTTCTGCCTGAGTTGTCAGGCATGTCAATCAAATTTTAATTAATAAAATCACATAATTATACTAAAAGATTACTTAAATATACGTTAGTGTGTGTGTCTGTTAGTGTGTGTCTGTGTGTTTGCCTGTTAGTGTTTGTGTGTGTGTTTACCTGTGAGTGTGTGTCTGTTAGTGAGTGTGTGTTTCTGTTAGCTAGTGTATGTGTATCTGTCAGTGAATGTGTGTGTGTATTTAGAAGGCGGGGAAGGGTTTGGTGGGGGTGGTGCGGGGGTGCCTGAGTTTTGTCCTGCCTAGGGTTACATACTACCTAAATGTGTCAACTTTGCAAGTATTACTATGAGCTTAGCCTTTGAAGACACAGCCCTCCCTAAGCCTTCACAACATACTCTTTGTAAGACCATCAGGGTGCTTACCGCTTCAACCTACTCTCAGCCCCATCATTTTGGCACTGCATAAGGATGCCGTCCTGCTGCTCAGTATTATACACTGCTCTAGCATACCATATTCAGAGTACACCATCCGGTCACACAGGGCCACACCAACCTTACGGCCTACACATCTGGGACATTCCAGGGGGACCAAATTCCCTCATTTTGTCCATCCCTACTTTTTATGCCACTTCGGCTAGCACAATAATAATATGTTATGTGCAACCATGTCACCTATATTATTACATGTACCAAAATGTTGCAAGTTGTTCAATTAATGAAGTTGCCTGTTTACAGCCCATGGACGGCCCGCCATTACATTATACAATTCTATTTTAGACTATCCCCCCCACTACTACCAAGGGACCAGCTCATATACCATCCATCCGCTGTTCCCAGGCCATTTTCACAGCTCCTACAACCTTGGTATGATTAACTGATATTAGTCATGCACGATCAATACATCTCTTACAGCCTGTTGCACAGCTAGTCAGCTCTTATGTCAATTCCAGCCTACAAGGGTTAACTACAACTCTATCATACTGCGGTCTACCATTACTGACGGCCTCACTCCGTATGTTAACAATTGCCTCCGCAGGCTACCCACTACGTCTTAATTATGTCTCCTTAAATGGGCAATTACATATGACATAATCTCTACATTTGGTACTCAGCCTTCAGAAATACCTCTATACGCGGCCGTCACTACCTACGTTACATACGGCCCAATTAACTACGACACAATTCCGGCCCCCACTTGGGCAATTACATACGACTGCGGCCTCATTTGGCCCACTCAATTCTTTGTACGACGCTCTCTCTGCATTTACAAGTCCAGCGGTCCCATTGTGTCTATAGGTCCCTCTCTACAAGATTCCCTTCTCAAGCTCTACCTCACATTAGTTAAACAAGGTACGTATGTTCCACATACTTTCCATCAATTCATTACGTTCTCATTTCCCTACATTCCTCAAGGATAGATCAACTGGCTGTACAGGGGTTTGGTGCTGGCCATATTCTAGCTTAATTGCAATTCTGTCCCGCGAGGCCAACTCCCATCCTCAAACGGAGGTATTCGCCCATCATAGCTAGAGCCTCATCCTCCCCAGGTGATTAAATAGGGCCTCACCTGTCATGGCCACTCATTTTAGATCTCCTGTCACTGAGAGGCCTACATTCCCACCACTTCGTTTGTGGCCTCAGTCCCTTGGCTAAATTCATAGCTAGAGCCTCTCAAGGCCACTTGGCAATTAGTAGGGCCTCACCTTCCCCTTGTTTAGCAAATTAATTTGCCGTTCGGCACTAAGTAAATTGCCAGTTGATACAGGGTTACACTCTGCACTGCTGACACATTTAAGCTTTATTTCTTACATCATAGTACGTATAACACCTAGTTACAAGGAGGATTTCACCCCGAACTCCCCGACAGACCCTCCACAAACATACCGGACACTCCGCCATAAACAAGATATTGCTAGACCAGCCCCTTGCAATCCTGGAATGGTCCCACATGTTACTATTCACAGAAACAATGAATATCATTCATATCTACAACCTGGCATCTTACGGCATATATTCATGTTTTACCAACCCCGAGATATGTAGACGGCAAGGCGGAAAAGCACACTGCGACTACAAACAGCTTTCATCCCTCATACACATCACAATGAGACTGGAGAACTAGGAATCTCCTAACTCAAGTGTTACTGACCCCCACTCAGTGTACTTAGTTTGTACCCCTTACTTCCAACCTCTCAATAACATCACCTGTTGCAATCTTACTCATGTGCCCCCTTCTCACGTCATTACATCGGCACATTTTCTTCCCTGTCCATAGAAGTCAGAGACTTCAGTTGGTTTCTTGCTATTGCCTACTAAACTCCGTAGTGGACAATGTATTCTACAGGGACTAGTCAGTAGGTTTGAAACTAGGGATCTCGTACTTCTGCCCATGTCTGAATCCGTTCTGACCTTGGTCTTTAAAATCATGCGATCACATACTTCCCAACAACATAGGGAACTACCAGACCTCTCTACAAGACTTAACGTATGCAGGGTATAGCATACATATTCACAATCACATCCTTGTAGTTGCGATGTCCGCTTGCAGATTATGCCACATCTGCTCCCTCTTTCTGTGATTCACCAAACTATGTACTATATCCTCCTTTTCCCAGGCTATGACAACAGAAGTTAACTTCGGCAACTGGCCTCTTACCTCAGTACTCGGAGAACCGTTTCTGGGCAAGTTCTATCAAACAGAAGTTCTGTTACTGTGTCCCGGAACATACCTGAGAGTTCCTCCATACAAGTCTATACCGTATACAACAACAGTTTACTAAACTGTTTACACTAATTGCTTGGTGTGCAACTGGACTCGATTTGCCATAGTTCTGACGACATTCAGCTACCAAAACAATCTACAATGCCACAAACATTCTAAAACCTCATACTAGATTAGGTAATCTCATTGCCTCGTTTGATTGCAGGCACACGTGACTCTCTGCCTATGCCTGCCGTTCAATTGACAGAGCTTTGGCCATTGCCAACAAAGTGCACTTCAGTTCACTATTTTTGTCCATCCATAATCTATAAATACCTTGCTGGCATTCATACCTCCTTTTTTCCACCTCATCCTTAAATTATCTTTCAAACACAAACCTATCTCAAATCCACATGGTGCCCAGTCTACCAATAGTCCAATTACCTGACACTTCGGGGCTATATGCCTCTCTTAAGATCAGACAAGTATGCACGAACGTCAAACTGCATTATGATTGTCAGGACTCAGATATGATCCTTCAGCATTTTCAGGTTATTCTAGTAGTATAGACGTTACTTCCTAGCCTCTGTAGCGGAGCAGCAATATTCACATCAATATCTCCGCTGGTAGACTTGTAAAATATCCAGGAGTAGTGTAGTTCGGCAATATTATCTCAATTCCCCAATAACCGGACGATACACTTTTGGGAGTCAACTCGTTTTTATTGAGTCACAGCTGGCTTTTATACAATTCCCCATGCAAGGGGTTTCTTTAATTACATTCCAGGGGTTTTCCCCTTGTGGACCTTGTTGGGGACAGGGAACAAAGTCACATTTCCCAGACTCCTCCTCTGTACTTGGAAGATAATTGAGTAAGGACAATTCTTTAATTACATTATCTCCCAAGTACAGAAAATAAACAATATTTCAAACCATCATAACTCACATAATATAAGTCATAACGCCACGAAAGATGAAGATACTTCATCGAATAGCCGGGATCTGAGCGCCCAATTTGTCGAAATACCGCTCACATCCGTTCGGTTGAATAGGAACGCCATTCGAGTCAACCACGAGGCGAAGCCCCAAAATAGTTCCAGATGGTTTTATGCTTTGACCGGTCTTCTTTTTGAGTTACTATTAAAATAACGAATGTAGGGGGTCGCGTGCCCTGTGTTCGTTAGTTTAGTTTATTCGAATGCCACTCTGTATATGTGAAGGGGAATGAACATACGAAAGGATGAAAGTTTGACGGTGTTCGTACCGTCGAGTGTCTGATTACAGTTCCATGCGCTCGACGACCAAACACAGCTGTCTGTTTGTGAACAAAGATGGCCGCCGCCACGTGTTCGGTCATATGAACGACACCCACCCATCCGACCATTTAGAATCTTGCGGTTTCTAGGTGTGAATACCGTCAATTTGAGACACACGACTCCCCTGGGTGGTCTCACTGTTCGGTAGTTGGTTCGACTGACTAACAATATGTCTTTCATCTGTTCAGGAACCCCAAATTGTCGAACCATCTCAGTCCTGCACACAAATAGGTGGCTAGTTTTGCCACACTTTAGTATACCCCAGTATACTGCTTTGAATACTGGGACATAAAATCCTCAACATACACAAATATATCTCTCAACCAGAGTAGGATTTGAAGCAGGCTTTTTAAGAATCGGTTAGGTATGTCAACATGTATCTATTAAACTTTTTGCCCTCTTTATTTACAGGCCTACCCGAACGTCAGTTCCGGCACACCACAAACGACTTGTACCACATCCTACTTATACCATTATCAATACTATTACTCAGCTTATTATTATTATTGAACAGAAGGAAGGGATCAGCGCTCTCTATCTATACAAAATACAACTGAAACAATAATAAATAAGTAAAAAGTGGCAGCACACCTAAAAAGTAGGGCTCCCTCACAGGCCTTACAACAGAAATGGTACAGAAAAAAGAAAGGAAGGCAGCGCCACTATAAACCACATAAATTAAAAGAGCACAGAATAGGCAGACTAGAATGCAATATATATGATAGATAATAAGCAAATAGAAGTCCAGAATAAATAGTCTGACTGTTAGATGAATCAAACAAATATCTTTGTAGAGATGAATACAGTCTTTTGTAGTGGGGGATTCTTCAGAGTGGTGTAGATGCGTCTTTGTACATCATATGAAATGAGAAAATAACAACTGATGGTATAGTATGTCCCGAAAGGGGTAGAAGCAATAAAAGAGTATATGGTCCTACTCACGTTTTCAAGAGCTATGGATTTAGCTCTAGTGTTGATAACGTACAGTGGTATAATCCCCACTTATGGGATACGTGAGGTCTTAGTATTCTTTCTTGATTAGGGAACCATATGTGGAAATAAAAGCAGGAACAACAATGGTGCTCAAAGTATAAAATGCCAGAGGTGAGAAGATAAAAAACCAAGTGGTTACTCACATTTAGTTGAACAGACTGACTGTTCAATGAATACAGCTTGAGTGGTATAATCCCCACCTAAGATTCTTGGGAGTAATATCCTCACTGGAAAGTAAAAACACTTCTGTGCCGGATAAAAGGATGGTAGTAATAAAAAAGTAAAATAATAATAGTAATAAAAAGTAAGATGGCTAACTCACAGTAAGAAAGTGGCCAAAATACCTTTATTTAAAACAATATAGTTTAAAAAACCACAACGCGTTTCGCCCTTAGGCTTTATCAAGTGGAGATCAGAAAGTACATCCTGTTACATACAGGTTTATATAGGCAGTGAACATATTAGAAAATGGCGCCAAAATGATGTCATAATTTTTTTTTTTTTTTTTCACAAAACTGCTAAATTTTATATGTGTAAGTGAGTACATACCTATATGTGAAACATGTGATAGTTTAAAATTAAAAACGAGCTTTTAAACTCACAATACCTTACATATTCTATTTAGATACAACAGTCACATAATCGGTTGCCATTTTTTTTTTTTTTTTTCAAAAGTGCTAAACTTTATATGTATCAGTGAATACAAACCTATATTGGAGACATGTGATAGTCTAAAATTTAAATTAAAAACAAGGTTTTATACTCACAATACCTTGCATATTATTTAAATAGAACAGTCACGTATATAAGTCACATTGTATAAATATGTACTTCATGCACAAAATAATTATAGAAGATAATAAAATATAAGAAATATATTATAAAAAATTAATTATAAAAAATTATAAAAAATTAAACAGGTCGAACTCTACATTAAGACCTTCGGGGGTAAGGGTTTTTAAAAGGAACACCCAGTGCATTTCTTTTTGTCCCAGTAATTTTTTGAGGTCACCTCCCCTCCAGGGTAATTTACATCTTTGGATCCCAGTACATTTTAAAAATTTAGGGTCTTTGTTGTGTTGAATAAAATGCTTTGAAACAGAGTGATTAGGGTAGCCTTTGATAATATTTCTACAATGTTCTGCTAACCTTATTTTTAAGCATCGTGTGGTCATACCCACATACCGGAGGCCACATGGGCACTCCAATAGGTATACAACATTCTTAGTAGTGCAACATATTAAATCTTTGATAGGGTATGTAATACCGGTTTTGTTTGAGGTGAATTGTGTTGTCTTTGATGTGCTGTTTTGGTCAGTGGATCTGCAGACAATGCATCTGTTGCATTTGAAAAAACCTTTAGAATTTGATAAAAATTATGGATTGCTTGTATTGGCTTTTTTTGTATAATAATTTTGTAATAAATTTTTTATAATTAATTTTTTATAATATATTTCTTATATTTTATTATCTTCTATAATTATTTTGTGCATGAAGTACATATTTATACAATGTGACTTATATACGTGACTGTTCTATTTAAATAATAGGCAAGGTATTGTGAGTATAAAACCTTGTTTTTAATTTAAATTTTAGACTATCACATGTCTCCAATATAGGTTTGTATTCACTGATACATATAAAGTTTAGCACTTTTGAAAAAAAAAAAAAAATGGCAACCGATCATGTGACTGTTGTATCTAAATAGAATATGTAAGGTATTGTGAGTTTAAAACCTCGTTTTTAATTTTAAACTATCACATGTTTCACATATAGGTATGTACTCACTTACACATATAAAATTTAGCACTTTTGAGAAAATAAAATAAAAAATAAAATAAAATTATGACATCATTTTGGCGCCATTTTCTAATATGTTCACTGCCTATATAAACCTGTATGTAACAGGATGTACTTTCTGATCTCCACTTGATAAAGCCTAAGGGCGAAACGCGTTGTGGTTTTTTAAACTATATTGTTTTAAATAAAGGTATTTTGGCTACTTTCTTACTGTTAGTTAGCCATCTTACTTTTTATTACTATTATTATTTTACTTTTTTATTACTACCATCCTTTTATCCGGCACAGAAGTGTTTTTACTTTCCAGTGAGGATATTACTCCCAAGAATCCTAGGTGGGGATTATACCACTCAAGCTGTATTCATTGAACAGTCAGTCTGTTCAACTAAATGTGAGTATCACTTGGTTTTTTATCTTCTAACCTCTGGCAATTTATACTTTGAGCACCATTGTTGTTCCTGCTTTTATTTCCACATATGGTTCCCTAATCAAGAAAGAATACTAAGACCTCACGTATCCCATAAGTGGGGATTATACCACTGTACGTTATCAACACTAGAGCTAAGTCCATAGCTCTTGAAAACGTGAGTAAGACCATATACTCTTTTATTGCTTCTACCCCCTTCGGGACATACTATACCATCAGTTGTTATTTTCTCATTTCATATGATGTACAAAGACGCATCTACACCACTCTGAAGAATCCCCCACTACAAAAGACTGTATTCACCTCTACAAAGATATTTGTTTGATTCATCTACCAGTCAGACTATTTATTCTGGACTTCTATTTGCTTATTATCTATCATATATATTGCATTCTAGTCTGCCTATTCTGTGCTCTTTTAATTTATGTGGTTTATAGTGGCGCTGCCTTCCTTTTTTTTTTTCTATTATTATTATTACTGGTATTTATAAAGCGCCAACAGATTCCACAGTGCTGTACAATTAGTGGAGAATATACAAACACAAATACAAAAGTTAGAGAAGGCCCTGCCCGTAAGCTGAAATCTTGCCATTTAAGCTCTTTTATACAAAGTACATAGGTAGATAGTCCATGAGCTTACAATCTAAAGGAAACCATGGGGATTTGAGACAAGAGGTAGCAGGGGAAATTTGGAAGTGATGGCTAAATAAGGAAACAGAGTTACAGCTATTGGTAGAATATAGAGGGAATGAGGAGGTAAGTGAGTGAGAGTTTTAAACAGCTGGAGGAGCATGCTGTAAATTTATGGGGAGCCTGGGTGGGCGGGAGGAGGGGCGGGTCGGTGAGTTGAGCCGAGTAGAATTGTAGAGGCTTGCAGTAGGGATGGTATGGAAAATGGGCCTAGGGAGGGAGAAGAGATAAACAGTTATATCAAGGTATTTACAGCTAGGAGTGGCAAGCATGGGGGGAGGAGTGGGAGGGGGCAAGAAACAATTGTGGTTTACAATTTAGAATTTTGCCAATCAAATCCTAACAGCCAGATTATTAATTAATGCATGTAGCTGCAAGAACAATATACTACAGTAGTACACTATAGATAATAATGCAAACATTATTATAAATAAGTAATCTAGTGGCAAAGGTGAAAGAAATCCGGTGGAGCATCTTCTGAATTCCAAATTTGTACATTACAGCTGTAGCGTTCAATTGTAGAGGCTTGCAGTAGGGATTGTATGGAAAATGGGCCTTAAAGCTGTAGCGTTCAATTGTAGAGGCTTGCAGTAGGGATGGTGTGGTGAAAGGGACCTTGTCACTGGGCTTGCCAGCCTCCTGCCCTGTGGCTATGGCCCCTGGGGTGTATTGCCATTTAAAAATTCTATTTGGACTTATTGGATTTTGAAACACTTTTTCTGCCCCTTTGATTCCATGGGAGAATGTGCCTCTTCCCCTCCCCCTTTTTCCTGTCCCATTGTTCTCCAGCAGGGCGTTGTCCCAGGGACACTGCCAGACCAGTTGAAACTGGCTGCTTTGTCCCTCCTCAATCTCTCATCAGCCCTTGCTATTGTTTAACACCATGGCGATCCAAATGTATTCGTGAGATCTGATCACTTTTTGGACATATTGAGCGCTCAGATCCAAGCTATCTGGGGATATGTTGGACATATAGGTTAAACACTGTATTATATGAGTTATGTATTCTTATGTAGTTTTTATAACAGTTTTTGGACTTATAGATATTTTCTGTACCTGGAGATAATTGACTTACCACACCCACTTAAGCCAATTATCTCCAGGATAGAGGAGAAGATAGACTGGCTGCACAGCCTAAATCTGTGGAACTGCTTTGGGCATGAAAGCCATGCTTGCAGTTGGTAAAATGTGACTTCCATAAAACCTTTGAACCCCTGCTCTGATCTGGGTGATTTTTGGATATGTTGCTCATCCAGATAAGGGCTATCCATGTATAATTTATGGGGGTATGTTGTTGTTTTGGGGTGTTTCTGTGTTTTGGGTAAAACTGTATATTTTCTGCCTGTGATAATTGTTAGCCCATTGTGTTCAGTAATTATATCACAGGCAGAGGGGAGGGTGTGTGTGCCTTAGCTGGGAGTGTCTGACTATACTGTACTGTGTTGATTGGCTGTTGTAACTTTGTGTCCTGTGTACCACAAGGTCCACGTGAGTGGTAACCTTGTGGGAAAATGTGTATATAAGAAACGATAAAGCCTCAGTTCCTTCTGTTCCTGCTTACACTCAAACTGTGTCGTCCTGTTATTGGAGGGAAAGAAGATTTGCTCCTGTGTTTGCTGCTCCAGCTTGCAGGAGATTTAAGGGAAGAAGGCTTGCTCCTGTGTCTACTGTTCCAGCTTACAGATTCACCAGGGAAAGTCATTCTAAGGACTAGAGCTAATTCCCCATTTGGCTCCAGGGAGGAGCGGTTCCAGGGCCCCAGTCCGTCCACGGAGACTGTGGGCAGAAGTGCTGCGGTTTGTCCCCTGTTCCAGCTAGGAAGCGGTCCTTTGGCGGAGGTACCCAGCTGGGGTACAGGGAGCTCAGCTACAGATAGTATGGAAAATGGGCCTTAAAGCTGTAGCGTTCAATTGTAGAGGCTTGCAGTCCCCGACTACAAATAATCCCCTTGGCGACATCAGATTTGCCGATTTTTAGCTAATCCAATGCTTTCCCATGGGAAAACCATTTGATTCGCTGAAATTGGCAAGGAGGCGGTTCAAACGCCATTTTAGCCAATCAGCATCTCCTCGTAGAGGACACTGAACGGCATTGCTGCCTATTGTGCAGCACTGAGCCAGGAAGCACCTCCAGTGGCCATCTGAGGAGTGGCCACTTGGAGGTGTCCCTAGAACACCTGAAAAGGTAGTGTTTACATGAAAATGCCTGCATATAATGATTATTCTCACCAGAACAACTAAATTAAGCTTTAGTTGTTCTGGTGACTATAGTGTCCCTTTAACTGGTGTGGGTATTTATGAAAATAGCCTGCCCAAGAAGTTTTCTGTGGAAGTCCAGTATTCGGTCACTTGCAATGGAAGAAACACACTTTTTTTTTTTGTGTGTGTATGTGTGACGTTTTTTTCTTTTTTCAATAAAGGTTTTTTTACATAAAGCCTATTTTCTATTATCATGCTGGATTTCCTGTGATCGTTGCAGCATTCTACTGTGTTTTCTTGGAAGTGGAGAGAGGGTTTACAGTTGCCCCCCACAATTCAGGAGAGGCACTCTAGAGGCTGTTTGACATTTTCCATCTTTGGAGTTTTCACTCTTTAAAGCGCACAATACTATTTGTAACTGTATTACACTATATTGTGTTTTATTTTTATATAGTTGTAGCTAGTTCCCCATATTTATTGGGATATACTTGCCTTCAGCAAATTCTTGTATTACAAATGCATGCATGTATTAATTGGGAATATATGTACTAAACTTTAATTTCAATTTTTTTTTTATTTTTTACTATTTGGGCAGTGGAGTGTCCCTTTGAAATTATATAGTTGAAGGAAAAAAAATAGTTTATTGTGAAAGCTAAAATGAATTGTTGAATGTCAAATGTTTTCGAACTGCAGTTGAGCAAAAGCTTGATTAATGTGTGCCTTGGCACTAGTAAATTGGTGTTTTTTGACATGCTTCCAAAACTGAAATTGTAGTCCCCAAATAAATGGCTTTAACAGAAGTATACTGTCGTTTTTTTGGTATCGTAACTCATAGTTTTACTACTGCAAATAAAATGTCCCTTTGTTTTTTCTTCTTATCGTTATTTACTGAACAGATAAGTGATATCATTTTGGAAGGGTCCCTGTCTTTGATTCGCGAAGGACTTGAGAAAGGATTTCTTCATCCCTTGTCAGAGGAAGAGGATAAAACAGAGCTAGTAACTAAATTATATCCGAAGACCTGTGGCTTGGCAGAATTGTGTGATATGGCAAAGTGTATGCCTTTGTTAAATATAAGTGATCTTGCTGTGCACATTTTAAACAATGAAAATCATTTCTCTCAAGGCACTGACTTTATAACACATATCACAGAAAACAACTCAGATTGGCCACAATGCATTCAGTTGTTAGGGGAAACATATCTCATCCCACCCAAAAGCAGCTTTCTTATGTCTGATACAACTCGCATTGAGCCTCTTCTTCAGTGTAAGTATTGCACCTGCATGTTTTGACTTAAAACAGTGCAAATAGGGTTAGTGTTTGGTGAGACTCCAACATGTGTTGCAATGTTAGTTTACAGTTAGTTTGGTATACAGTGGTATATATTTGTTGAAGTAAGATCTCCCAGGATCGATACGCAGGGGGCTTGCACACAAGTGTTCAGATTATTATTATGGTGCCCTGCGCCTGTAACCAACAGACAGACAAAAGTCACCAAAGGAATAGTCAAAATAAAGTACTGTAACAGAAACATGGTAGATTGGTCCCCAGCTTGGGATCCAGACCTGTTCTGCTACGTCATCCGTTCCTTATCTACTGGCATCTGAGTCCACCACCACAATTCAGCATATGGTCTTGTCATTCACCCACAGGCAGATATCACCTCTTCTGACCATGCTTCTTCTTGTAGGAAAGGGTCCATTAGCTTTTAGCTCACAGCCCAAAGTGATTAAGCCAGGGATCGACAAGTCCCAGGTCACGATGGCAACTAGGAATTTTATCCTGGCGCCTGGCTGTTTCTCAGCCCAGGTTAGCATGGAGGCGACTGGCTAGGTGAGTGTGTAGGTGGAGGGCAACGGAGCAGAAATCTTCCTACAGTCTTAGCAAGAAGAGCTTGAAGATTACACAAGCCCCACTGGACTCCAGGGAAAGGATCTACTCCAGCTATCCAAAAGGTAGGGAGACTGGGTGGACATAAATTAAAATGAAAAAAAAAAAAATTGTGGGAAAGTGTGTGTCCGTCAGTATGTATATGTGTGTGTCTAAAGTCAAAGGAGTACTGCACACAAGTATGTTTACATAGGAGCACTGTGGAGGGGCGTCCGCAGCCCACCAGGAACAACAAGAAGTAGAGTTTCACAGGAGTCACAATGTAGGGTGAAGGCAAAAGTTATTTATTGTAATCAAAAAAAAAAAAGATACAACATTTGGCCTAGAGGTCTTAGTCATGTATACCAACCATGTTGAAGTAACACATAAATCCTCAAGTCCTCAAGGAAGCAGAGTTTGTCTGTTTAGGTTACCGTCCCCTTTCTGATTGCATGGGAAAGGTGTTTTTACTCACTTTTTTTCCCCACATCATGCTGGACTTGCCGTGGCAGGCCCCGCCTCCATGGCTGAAATCATAAATCTCGGCCATGGACAGGATATCAACAACAGAGCCACTGCCTTAAGCTGTAGTGGTTCTCGTGACTATAGTGTCTCTTTAAGAATTTTATTTTTGTTGTTGCAAATGAAACTTTGGTAGTTTACAAAAATCTAAATAAAAATTAGCTTCTAACTTGTTTAGCTGGCTATTAGATTCCAAGCAAATTTGTCAAGCCCTGTATTAAGCTTTCAACAGGTAGGTACACAAGCTCTGTCAGTATACTCCTTTGAATAATAGAGACAGCAATCATGTTTTGGGTGGGAGAGAATACCCAAAATACTTTATTCACCACAAGTATTAGGCTTTAGCAACACATCATTAAACTTACGAACACAGATGCAGATTAATGCAAATGACGTAGCTTAAACATGAGACCAAATTGAGAGTTTGAGCAGCTTGTGCCTCACACCTCATTCTAAGGTAGCATGCACACACACTGCTCAAAATCTCTACTCTCCACTAGTGTGTGGAAATTTAGCCCTGCTGAGTAGAAATTCATATCTATGCTATCGCTTGTTTCTAATGGTAGGTCTGTTTTGACAGTGAGAGACAGAATAAAAAAAATAAAAATAAAAAAATCCAGAACAATGCATGTCAAAAAATGCAATTGTTTTGCATGTCAATGAGTGAAATATGTATTTGATCCCCTATCAATCAGCAAGATTTCTGGCTTGCATGTGTCTTTTTTATACAGGTAACGAGCTGAAATTAGGAGCACTCTCTTAAAGGGTGTAATGGGCTACAAGACTATCGCCTAGCAGCTTGGTGAGAAGGTGACAACAGTTGGTACGATTATTCACGAATAGAAGAAACACTAAATAACTGTCAGTCTCCCTCGGTCTGGTGCTCCATGCAAGATCTCACCTTGTGGAGTTTCAATGGTCATGAGAATGGTGAGGCAGCTTAAGGCAGCTGGGACCATAGTCACCGAGAAAACAATTGGTAACACACTACGCTGTGAAGGACTGAAATTCTGCAGCACCCACAAGGTCCCCCTGCTCAAGAAAGCACATGTACAGGCCCGTCTGACGTTTACCAATGAATATCTGAATGATTCAGAGGAGAACTGTGTGAAAGTGTTGTGGTCAGATGAGACCAAAATTGAGCTCTTTGGCATCAACTCAACTCGCCGTGTTTGGAGAAGGAGGAATGCTGCCTATGACCCCAAGAATACAATCCCTACCATCAAACTTGAAGATGGAAACATTATGCTTTGGGGGTGTTTTTCTGCTAAGGGGACAGGACAAATGCACCTAATCAAAGGGACGATGTACGGGGCCATGTACCGTCAAATCTTGGGGGAGAACCCTCTTCCCTCAGCCAAGGCATTGAAAATGGGTCATAGGTAGGTATTTCAGCATGACAATGACCCAAAACAAACAGCCAAGGCAACAAAGGAGTGGCTCAAGATGAAGCACATTAAGGTCCTAGCCAGTCTCCAGACCTTAATCCCATAGAAAATCTGTTGAGGGAATTGAATGTTCGAGTTGCCAAACGTCAGCCTCGAAACCATAATGACTTGGAGAGAATCTGCAAAAAGGAGTGGGACAAAATCTATCCTGAGATGTGTGCAAACCTGCTGGCCAACTAAGAAACGGAAAGAAGAAACATCGGACATCTGTGATTGCCAACAAGGGTTTTGCCACCAAGTTGAAGGGGTCAAATATTTATTTCACTCATTGACATGCAAATCAATTTATAACTTTTTGACTTGTGTTTTTCTGGATTTTTTATTCTGTCTCTCACTGTTAAAATACACTTACCATTAAAATTATAGACTGATAATTTCTTGGTCAGTGGGCAAACGTTCAAATACTTTTTTCCGAGAGAGAGAGAGAGAATGAGAATGTGTGTGTGTGTGTGTGTGTGTGTGTGTGTGTATATATATATATATATATATATATATATATATATAGATAAGCAGATAAGGTGGCTGCACTCACGGATTTCCATTTAAAAAATAACTTTTATTCAGTTTCCATAAAATCGATATATGTGTGTGTATATATATATGTGTGTGTGTGTATGTGTGTGTATATATATATATATAATGAAAAATAAATTCTCAAGTTCTGGTGCCCATGTTACTAGCCAGGCCATAAAAGTTATTTGCCCGTGCAAGCCATAGCATAGAATTTCTACTCAGCAGGGCAAACTTTCCACTCATTTCTATAATTATATGTGGTTCGGGACAAAGGCCAAGGACATCCAATGAAGTTTGAACTATACCAGTAGTAGCAAGTCAGAAAAATAGACCTACTTGTACTTTGAATGATACTGCAATTGTTACATACTGCTGAAAAACTTTACAGGTTGCCGAGTGGCGAAACAATTACACTAAAATTCATGTCTTAGGAGGCCTCTCTAGTTGCCAAGTGGCGATGAGTTGCTCTGCCTATGATTTGGACCATTGGGTAAGAATTATGGACGGCGGTGTTGGCCTCTTGGTGATGATTTAAAATAGCTTGGCCATGAAAGGTGAAGCACTACTGCTTTGCCAGGAAGTTGGAGACGCGAGGCACGAGCTATGATTTGGGCCAATGGGCGAAATACCTCCGTAGGATAGGAGTTGGCCTTGCGGGACAGCTGTGTAATAGCATGAGAAGCCACAAATACTACTTAGAGCCACCTAAACAGATAGTTGAAGCCTAACGTAATGTTCTGTAGAGCAAGTGGTTGTCATAAAGAGGTAGTTTTGTAAAAGTGAGTCACTTGAATGTAAAGACAATGAAAAATTTAATATATGACTAAATAGACATATACCTGGCAGATTGCTGAAAGCTAGAGGTTGTCTGTAAGAATAAGGGAATAGAAAAGTGGAGGGCAAAGGTTGTACAGGTGTTCAACAACCTAAATCAAAGCTGGAAAGTGACCAGAGAACTTGGTATTCAGAACTGTTTCTAAATAAGGTGATGGGCAAAAGCAAAATTTCTATTTGCACTGTGGGGTGTATTACCTTGTCTGATCTCACTACAAACTCATTGCACCTAGATATATGCTTTCAGAAAATAAAAAATGTTTTTTTGATAAACCATGCCAGAAAAAAGCAAAAGAAACAAACACCTAAGTGCAGTAACATGTATAATTATACATATCTAAACTTGGTGGAAGTTCATGTGTATGTAGTGGTGTAAAGCTTCAAAAACATACAAATGAGGGTAATACGTAACAATAGATCTACTTTGTGGAGTTACCACGTGGAAGCATCTGTGATGCAATCTTTACAGCTTTTATTAGCTCCATAAGGAGTGAGTGCATTTTTGGCATAAAAACCTTTTTAAACAGCGATGTGGCGGACTCCATGATGGAAAGAGGGGTTTCACTGCCAGAGATGTTCTTTTTCCCCAATCTGAGTAGAGCTGCAATGATCCTAGAAGCGATGATCCTAAAACGTAGTGAAATAGCTGTTATCGCTATTCCCTACAAACACAAGACGAGGCTCTGTGTGAGGGTAAAACTGGTTTAATGGGAGCCACAACTGGCCTTTTATGCAAGTCCCCAAGGGGTTTCTGGTGCCACATTCCAGGGGCATCCCCCACTGGACCTGAGAGGAGACAGCAACATAAGCACACATAATTACATTACCTCTCTAGGACAAGCATAATAAAAATAACTAAAAATATAGTTTTAACAATGATATCCCTACAAATATATCCCTGGATAACCTGGGTCTGAGCACCCAACGTATGTCGAAATCACTTAGATCCCACGAATATAGCCGAAACGCCACCAGGGTATAGTTTAGACCGACCGCACACGAGGCGCCTGCCCAAAATAGTTCCACAAAATCAGGCTGTGCGGTTGGTCTATTTCGGTAATATCAAACTCTGTTTTATATACAAATCAGAGTTCGGGAATACATTTTATGAGTATCTGTAGTTCGAAAATGTTTTCACTGAATGCCACTTTGTTCATATAAATAGTGCCGAACATATTTGCATATGGAAGTCTTAGAGGTGTTCGCGCGGTTGAGTGTCCAATTTTTAGTTCCATACGCTCGACGACCAAACACTGCTGTCTGCGTACGTGTCCAAAGATGGCCGCCACCACGTGTTCGCACAAACAAACGACGACAACCCAGCCGATCGTTTAGAATGTTGAGGTGCTTGCGGTTACAGAGGTGTTAGCAAGGTTAATGGGGTTAACAAGTGGCACACTCCACACATGGGTGGTCGGTAGTTCGGTAGATTAGTCAGTAGTCGAACAGGGCAAATATGTAGTGGATGTATTTCAATGAACAAACAGGTGAATGGAACAAAGAGCTGTAAAATCCAGGGACAGGGAGGTCTGTCACAAGCGCCCACTGCCAAGAGAATCTGCTGGGTGAAGTATCAATGCCTCTCTGTGCTCATTTGCATGTCAAGCTGGGAGCTCTGCCATAGTTGTGGAAATATGATTTACAGTTATTTATATACCGCCAATCTAATCCGCAGTGTAGTACAATGGGTAAAACAAGACAAACAATGGTAACAAAACAGTTTGACATGCAGGAACAGTAGGGACAGTAGGTGAAGAGGATCCTTCCTGAACAAGTTTACAATCTAAAAAGATGAGGGACAAATACATAACTATGCTAGAAACAGTAACAGGATTTGTTGATTGAATTTATAAAGGGGGTCCAGGAAAAATCAAAGTCCAAGGGCACACCAAGACAACAAGTTTGCAGTGTACAGGTTATGATTACTCTGCCAATCTGCCAATCTTAAGTGAAACAGGGACAGACATATCTTTTGAGGGGAAAAGGACAATGAGTTCGGCTTTGGAGAGGAAATCCTTGTGAAAAACTCAGAGAATAGGCTGTCAGTGACACAATCCATCTTACAAGGAGAACTATCACGTGTATTATTATTATTATTATTATTATTATGTTATTTATATAGCGCCATCAAATTCCGCAGCGCTTTACAGTGGGTGGACGAACAGATGTGTAGTTGTAACCAGACAAGTTGGACACACAGGAACAGAGGGGTTGAGGGCCCTGCTCAATGAGCTTACATGCTAGAGGGCGTGGGGTAAAATGACACAAAAAGGTTAGGATAGTATTAGACTAGTGAAAGTTGCAGAAGAGGAATCAGTCAGGAGGTATTAACAGTTTAATTGATACACTTTTATGAAGAAGTGGGTTTTTAACGATTTTTTGAAGTAGTGGAGACTGGGTGAGCATCTAACGGAGAAGGGTAGCGAGTTCCACAGGAACGGTGAAGCCCTCAAGAAATCTTGAAGGCGAGCATCAGAGGTGGGAGTACGGACAGAAGATAGACGTAAGTCTTCAGCAGATCGTAAGGGCCTAGACGGGACATACTTGTGTATAAGGGAGGATAGATAGGTGTGAGCAGCATTCTGTAACGATTTGAAAGCAAGAACCAGAATTTTAAATTGAGCTCTATATTTTATAGGAAGCCAATGTAGGGACTGACAGAAGGGTGAGGCATGGGAGGTGCGGGCGTACATAAAGATGAAAGTAAAATATTAGATTAGAATCCAATAAATTTCAGGAGTGGTATTCCTTTAAATGGGCAATATATGAAGCAGATATTGAATAACTTGTAAAAAACAATAATAGAAATCTAATACAAATAGTACAATAATTCACCTTTTGTTACCATGCATTAATTAAAACATGTATCTAAAATATGTAGAAAATATATATAACTTAGTAGTAGAAATGTCTCTGTATTGATACAATAGTCTCTTTCAAAATGACACTGTGGTCTGTGATTTGTTAGCTGTCGACTTATGGACGCTGAACAAATTACTATAAGAGGGGCAGACAAAGGAGGAGGCATAGTGGTGCTAAATACAATAGATTATAGAGTGGAAAATATTAGACTTCTCCAAGACATCCAAACATATCAGATTTTAATTAATGACCCTACCAAAGAGTTCCAAAAAGAATTACAGATACTATTAGAAGAAGGTAAAGAGAGAGGTATTTTAAACCAAAAGGAATATGATTACTTATATTGTAAATTTCCAAGAATGCCAATATTTTATCATGTGCCAAAAATTCATAAAACCCTAACAAAACCACCAGGACGCCCCATCATCTCTGGCATTGGGTCTCTAACGTCCAATTTATCCGAATACGTTGACCAATTTCTTCAAAAAATTGTTCCAAAACTACGATCCCACTTGAGAGATACAACTCATATAATTAAAATTCTATCAGATATTCAATGGGACAAAGATTTTATCCTAGTTACGGCTGATGTCACATCCCTGTACACTGTCATAGAACATTTACAGGGATGTGAAGCTATTCAATATACGTTAGCAACTCATTCAGATTTAAAGAATGATCAAATTGAATATATTGTCAAATGTGTAGCCTTTATACTCAGCCATAACAATTTTTCGGGCAATCAACGTTTTTATCTCCAGATTGAAGGCACAGCCATGGGGACCAGATTTGCGCCAAGCTATGCAAACCTATTTATGGGCAAATGGGAAGATGAACACATATGGTCCAATAACCCATATGGCGCAAATCTGGTCTCATGGCATCGTTATATAGACGATTGCATTTTTATTTGGAAAGGAAACACTGCAACACTTGAACATTTCAAAGAATACCTTAATTTTAACCCTTACAATCTTAAATTCACTTTTAATCAATCCACGGAAAAATTGGAATTTTTGGATTTAGAGATTTATATCAAGAACAACCAATTAGAAACTAAAACATTTAGGAAAGTAGTAGCATGCAATAGTTTTATCCCTCACAACAGTTTTCATAAAAAAAGTTGGCTTAATAATATCCCATTCAGCCAATTCAGGAGAATTAAAAGAAATTGCTCAGAACCTAATATTTGTGATGAACAAACTACAAATATGGTATCACAATTCCAAGCTAAAGGCTATTCAACAAACATACTTAATGAAGCCCTATCCAAAACCTCAAGCCTAACAAGAGAACAGATTTTAGCAACAAAACCAAAAAGCACTAACATCAATTTAGAAGCTCCGGCGTTTATAACCAGATATAATAATCATACTCAGGAATTCAAAAAAATTTTACAAAAAAATTGGAGCATACTAAAAGGTGATCCCCAATTAGATCTAATACTAGAAAATAAACCTAGGATAATATATTCTAGAGCTCCAAATTTAAGTCTATTATTAGCCCCCACTACTAAACAAGAAAAAACACAACAAAACACTACCATCACTACAAACAAATCTTCAGGTTTTTGGAAATGTGGAAAATGTAAAGCTTGCAAAAATAATCCAAATCAACCAATTAAAACAACACAATTTGCTCATCCCCAAACACAAGATTTATTTAAAATTAAATCACAACTGACATGTAACACTGCTGGCGTAATTTATTTGTTAAAATGCCCCTGTGAGAAATTATACATAGGGCGCACTAAAAGAGCATTTAAAACAAGAATGGGAGAACATATTAGAAATATCAGAAATTGACTTTATTCACACAATCTTTCAAAGCACTTTGATGTTAAACATAAGAGAAATCCTGAAGGCCTCATATTTATGGCAATACAGAAAGTAAACATCCCATGGAGAGGAGGCGACTTAAATAAAGAATTAGATAAAGCAGAAGCAAGCTGGATATTTAAATTAGATTCATTAGAACCAAAAGGACTTAATATAGATTTTGAGTTGCGAGCATTCCTATAAAATCTAAAATATTTATCTTTTTAAACCTGTTCTTACCTTCTCTTCTTAATATTCAATATTTACACATATATTATTTACTGTTCATTCTCATACTACTGATGAAAGTTTTCTCCATATTAAAAGTCTTAATCTTCATTTGCACAAACACTGTATAATTTTCTAAGATATCTGTATTATCATTTTTATATGCAGTTATACTACTTTTAACATGTTGTTACACCACATAATATTATTATATCCTTTTAATGATGTCACCCTCATTTTCTAAAAATAATGTTATCTTCTAATGAAATATTTTTAGTGAAGTGTTAAATTTTCTTATAATTCTTTTTATAACTTTTTATAATAACTTTCTTAGAATTTTCTCCTGTAATGTGTTTTATATGATGAAATATATTCCTCAAAGATCAAATTTATTATAAGAACATATATGTACAGTATTAAAACAATTTTAATAATTAGAGCAAGTATGAACATAAGCATGAAAGGGTTAACATAAACTGAAGCAGCAATCAGCTATTTAAACCCGTGGGTTCTCCTTGCACAATATCCTCTGATGAAGTGAGCATTAGACTCACGAAACGCGTAAGGACTTCAACACTTTGTGGCACTTATCGCAAAGAAGACCGGGCTTCACTTGGAACGCAGGAGATCGGTGGCACGCACGCGGCTATCCACAGGTCCATTCATTTGCCGGCGGACCGAAAAGAACGAGCTGCAAACACCAGGTTCTCCAGATTCCAGTTAAGCACTTAGACTCTTTGCGTTATTGTAAGTGCACAACTTTTCTTTTTTATCCAATAAACGTATTTTATTGCACTTAGCACTTCGGATTTTGTTTCACTTTCTGTGAGCAACATGGAACTTATCTACTAAACTACAGATCATTAACCATGATCTGTTAGCTATTACTATATTTTTTACTAAGTACACACAATTATATATCAACTGCAAACTGGCTTATATATATAATTTTGTACAATACTAAATTAGCTCATTCAGCTAACATATTCCAGTTCGATCATAACTGGAGAAAGCTGTAAACAGCTAACAAATCACAGACCACAGTGTCATTTTGAAAGAGACTATTGTATCAATACAGAGACATTTCTACTACTAAGTTATATATATTTTCTACATATTTCAGATACATGTTTTAATTAATGCATGGTAACAAAAGGTGAATTATTGTACTATTTGTATTAGATTTCTATTATTGTTTTTTACAAGTTATTCAATATCTGCTTCATATATTGCCCATTTAAAGGAATACCACTCCTGAAATTTATTGGATTCTAATCTAATATATTACTTTCTTATTGCATTTAAAGGGTTTTTATAGTGGAACCCTTTCTTTCAGTTGAAGAGGTTTTTTCTTTAAGCCAAATTACATACTCTTACATTTAAAGGTCCATATTTGAACCCTTTTTTTTACCCTTTTACATTTTACTACTGCACTGTCTGTAATGCATGCTTAATGGAATTGTTTAGTATGTTTATTGTAATGTTATAGGTCACTAGGGCTCTACGTGTACATTATGAGATAAGTAAATACAAATATGGCTGTATATTGCTTCCTATTTAGGGGGTCATACTCCTCATAATTACATTTTAATTATACATATTTAGTAACCTTATACTCTTGGGAAGTTGAACATTTTATTCAATATAAATTTAATATATTCATTTAACTGATGTATTGTGTATATTACACAAGAGAAAATGCTGTCTGTGCATAACAGTAATATTATCCCTCAGAAAGTGATCTTGTGAGGCTTCTTTATAGTAGCCGAAGTAGTTGTGTCTGAGGAGCTATCTATTTATAGTCATGTCGAGGGGCTGGATAAGGGCAAAATCAGAATCACTTACCTGTCACGGAGTATACAGTACATGACAGCCTATCAGATTCAGGGTAATTCACTAAAGTGAGAACATTCAATGTTTCAATCAAACCTTTCCATTTTAGCAATTTTGGCCTTAAATTTTTAATTCACTTTGATTTCTCACTTTAGTGTATAATCCTGTATGTCTGCACCATTGCTGGTATTGGCACTTGGAATTATTGTCAAACAGTGAAGAATTCTATATGTGGTGCTTTATTACTACAGGTTATGTCCCGATTGCTGAACCCGTCACTTGTTTGGAATAAAACTCCCTTTACCCACCTACCGGACTGCCTGCTTCATCTGATTACTGAGCTAAGTCTTACAAGCTGTTCACTGCACCGATCTCGAGGTTCATTGTTTTGGTCCCCATTGAATCCGCTGCTGGATGTATATTTCATATTGGATTTCCTAGTGTTACGATGGCTTTTCTGCTGTCATACATATGCTACATGTCTATGAGTCTGTCAAACGTGATGCAATCTCTTTATGACTAATACATGCAAAATTTAGATTAGGCTTCATGCTTACTCCCAGGTTTCAAATGTGGTCACGTTTTTGGTTTCACAAGGGTGTGCAACGTCTCCTAAATGTTAGACTTCATGAATTACAAACCTTACAAATATTTAGAAAATATAATATTGTTTCTTTTTTGTTGTTATTTTTTTATCACATAAAGTGCAGGCATGCAAAAGCTTGAGAACCCTGATGCTAAAGTTTAATAGAAGAATCAAGTTGTCAATGTCGGATTTGATACACACACTGGCACTTATACAAACACACAGATCCACACACATAAAGATACAACACTGACATACATACAGATTCAGACACATACACACACAAATACACAAACAGATACACAGATAGAACAATGACACAAACAGATACACAGACACAGATACAAACACCGACACACATGCAGGTACACTGACACACATGCAGATACACATATACAAACACTGACGCAGATGAACAGACACACACATACAAACATTGACACTCATGCAAATACACAAGCAGATACAAACACTGATGTTAAACTTGCTTTGCTTTTTTTTTTCTTACATACATGACAATTTTCATTCTACAAAAAATTTTGATACTTAGGCAAAGATGTAGTTTGCACCACACCCCCCAAAAATATGCATCTTCACCTGTGTATCTCTTAACCCCCTTTTGAATTTTTTACCCCTTTTGTGTTTATTATTTCATCTGTTGAATGTTTGACCCCTTTTTCATGTATCTTACCACCCATTTATTGTATCTCATAACACATTTTAACCTTTGTGTTTTAAATCACCATTGTGTGTCTCTCACTTTTCCCCTTTGTGTGTTATACTTTCCTCCAGTCCCTTTGTGTGTCTTTTACTTCTCCAAGCCCCTTATGTCTTTCACTTTCACCTAGCCCCTAGGTCATTGTCCCCTTCCCCAGCTCCTCTCTGTGTCATTGCCCCCTCACCAGACACTCAGTGTGTGTGACTGTCCCCTTCCCCAGCCCCTCTGTTTGTCACTGCCCCCTTCTCAGCCCCTCATTGTGTCATTGCCCCCTTCTCAGCCCCCTGCATATCATTGTCTCTTTCACAGCCCCTCTGTGCCATTATCCCCTTACCCATCCCCTCTGTATGTCTGTTCCCAATCTGCTGTGTCTTTTCCCCCTCACCAGCCCCTCTGTGTAACTCTTATTCCCCAGCCCCTCTGTGTGTCACTGTCCCCTTCTTAGCTCCTCAATGTGTGCCACTGTCTTTTCTTAGACCTCAGCTGAAGTGGTAGAGGTTAACACAGTAAAGGAGTTTAAGCATGCGTGGTATAGGCATAAGGCTATCCTAACTATAAGATAAGGCTAGGGACTAATGAAAGTATTTAGAAAATTGGGCAGACTAGATGGGCCAAATGGTTCTTATCTGCCGTCACATTCTATGTTTCTATGTTTCTATGTTTCATTGTTCCCTTTTCAGTCCATATGTGTCATTATCCCCTTCCCCAGCCCCTTCGTGTGTCTCATTCCCCCCATCCCCTCCATGTGTCTCATCCTCTTTCCCCTAGTCCCTCCATGTGTCTTATCACCCACAGCCCCTCCATGTGTATGCCCCTCCCCCAGTCCCTCCATCTGTCTCATCACTCCCAGCCCCTCTACGTGCCTAATTCTCCCCAACCCCTTTTTGTGTCTATTCTGCCCCCAGTCCCTTTATGTTTCTTATTCTGCCTCCCCCAGCCCCTTTGTGTTTTGATCGACCCCACCAGGCCCCCAATGTGTCTTAGTCCCTCTGGGGCTAGTTGCACATATGGCAACATTGGTGCAGACTTAATGTCTGATGTGTCCCCTCTTTCCCTTCCTGCAGCCCTCCCAACTCCCTATACCCTCTGTTTAGTTTTTTTTCTCCCTCACTCTGCACTCCCTCTTCCCTCACCTTGCTGACTCAGAGTGTACGCATTAACACAGTTAAGTGGTCCAATTAAGGGCTTCTCAATAAAAAAACCTTGGATTGGAAGGGAGCCGGATGCTGTGGGGTGTTGAAAGCAATGCTGGGAACGTCAAACTTTGCCTGGCACTGCACTAAAGGGAGTTAAATAGTATTAGAGTGATTGTTAAGGGAGGACTTTAAAGCCCAATAGCCTAATAGGGCATAATTCAATTAAAATTTTTTTAAAAGTGGCAACATATTCCACATTGCTGTACAATGAGGGAACAAATGCAGCACAGTACAGATAATCCAATTCAGAAGGAATAAAGGAACCTGTCTGGGAGCTGAGATCTAGCATTTACAGCCATTGTATACAAACTACAAAGCTAAATGGCTAGTTGCCTTAAATGTAGTGATGATATGAACACCCATACTTCTAGGTATTGCAAGAATTCTTTGCAGGTCTGGTCACCTAAGGGTATGTGGATCTATCCATAAAATCCAAGTTTTTAAAAGGAAGGTCATTTGAAAAGGTCACATTATTACTTCTGGTAATAAAGAGCAGCAATACAAATATCCAAGGTATTTTGCATAAGGCTAAGCATAAAACACTGGCATAGACTTTATCATGGTTTAAATGATTTAAATAGTAGGAAATCACAATCTCTTATCCAGTATATATCAGTATGTTATAAACTGCCATTAAGGATCTTAAAGTAATCACAATCTCACGATTATGATACTGTTTGATAATTTTCACGATTATGATCAGTGAAAAAGTACACTATACCTTGTGTTTAACCGCAAGTTTCAGAGGTCACAATTCTTCCAAGAGTTAAACACATCTTAAAGGAACCATAGAAACATGTTTTCAACACTTCAAAGGACTTGAAAATGCTCTTCTAACAAATAACCAATATCCCCAAAGATTAAAGGGATACTATAGGCACCCAGACCACATCACCTCATTGAGGTGGTCTGGGTGCAGTATCCCTGCAATATAAAACACTGCAGTTTTAGAGAAGACTTCATCTAGTGCAGGGGCGCCCACACTTTTTAGCATCATGACCTACTTTTTAAATGACCAGCTCAATGAGATCTACCTACTAAAAAATACACGGTTTCTTAAAAAACAAGCAAAAAAACATTAAATCCTTATTGTAACGACTGCATGTATCATCGTATTGATACAAAACCCCTTTACAAAACCCCTATCACCTCTCTACAAAACCACCTGTCATCCTTCTACAAAACTCCTGTCACCCCTTTACTAAATCCCTGCCACTTCCTTCACAAAACCCCTGCCCCCTTTACAAAACTCCTGTCGCTTCCTTCACAAAACCCCTGCCCCCTTCACAAAACCTCTGCCTCTCTTTACAAAAGAACCCTGTCACCCCTTTACAAAACTCCTTGTTACCCCTCTAAAAAAAGCTGTCACCATTTTTCACAAAATCCAGTAACCTCTATACAAAACCCCTGTCACCCATTTCTACAAAACCCCTTTCACCCTTCTTCAAAACCTCTGTCAACCTTTTTTAACCCCTTTACTAAAACCCTTGTGGCCCCGCTACAAACCTCTTTCACCCCCTTCAAAATCCCTGCACCCCTTTACAAAACCCATGCCACCACTTTACTAAACCTCTGTCACCCCTCTACTAAATCCCTTGTCACCCCTTTTCACAAACCCCCTGCCATCCTTTTACTAAACCCTTGACCTCCCTATACTAGAAAACCCTGCCCTCTCTACAAAACACCTGTTACCTTTTAACTAAACACCTGTCACCCCTTTACTAATCCCCTGCCAACCTCTCTACAAAACCCCTGTCACCCCTTTACTAAACCCCTTGTCATCCCTTTCCACAGAATCCTGTCACCTCTTTCCACAAAACCCGTCACCTCTCCACAAAACCCCTGTCACCCCCTTCTACAAAACCCCTGTTACCCACTTCTAAAGAAAAACCCTTCCACCCCGTTTACTAAACCACTGTCACCCCTTCACTAAACACCTTGTCACCCCATTACTAAACCCCTGCCCCTCTACAAAATCCCTGCCCCCTTTACAAAATCTCTGTCACCCCTCTACTAAACCCCTGCCCCCTCTACAAAATCTCTGCCCCCTCTACAAAATCCATACCCTCCTTTTACTAAACTCCCGCCCCCTCTTCAAAACCCCTGCCCACCCCCTTACATTAGTATCCATTAACAAAAAAAAACACAATATCAGCAAGCAGACACTCCACTTACAATTGATGAAGGTCCTTACGCAGCCAAAGATCACTGGAGGAAGGCGGAGCATGTTGACGTCGGTGTGGCACACCTCCACACGCTTCACGCTCCTCCAGGATCAAGTAGTGCTGCATAGCTCGCCCCTCACCCAAGTAAAATGATGGCCACAATCTACCAGCATCGCCATTGCGATCAACGTATTGGGCACCCCCGCTCTAGTGGCTGTCTACCAGGTTCTTGCAGTTTTACAGAGTTTGACTCAGTGACATCTAAATGCTTTTCTATTGGGAAGGCCTAATGCCCACGTGGCCCTCGCCACACAGGTTTCCCCATCAGCTGACATTGGCGGAGGAAGAGCCCACCGAGCACTGCGGTACATCGATACTGGCATCAGGTTAGTGTTTAAAGGGTATTTAACTCTTAATTGCATGGGGGGTTACACAAGGCGGAGGGGAGTGAGGGGAGGGCACAGATATGTATTCCTAACACTAAAGTGTTCCTTTAAGTGTTTGTGCATAAGGAAAATGAACACCACATACACCTCCCCTGACTTGACATTTACAAACAATGCTAACAAACAAATTCTTGTTAATCAATTAAAGAACAAACAAGCACTGTAACTAAGATATAACATAGCAAAATAAATAACATGCAAATTACACATGTGCAAAAGATTTTAAAAATCCCTCAGAGGTAACATAAATAAATGCACACATGCTGTAATTTCCTTTCCATATGGAAGATAATTGGTTAATTACACATCTGTCACCTATTAGCAACATCAAAGCACTTAGCTGCCCATAACCTTCAACCTGTGTTGTAATCAAAGCCATGTAAAGGTACAATTTTTTTCTCATTAGCCTCGCAATAATGGCTATTGAGCTTGACATCGTGGGATTGACATGAATGATCACAATTTGGGTCTGGTTTTAACTCAGTAATGTTTTTAACTTCAGCAGCATTACAGTTAGAAAAACAAGATTTTATTAAAGGACACGGAGGCTCTTATTAGGCTTTCCTCTTTCTTTATTCCTCAGCAGCAAAGAAAGCTAAGGTGTTTATTTGTAGAAAAAAAGGAAAAGAAACATGTATAACTACCCTCACAGGGTTAACATTACATCATTATCTCCTATCCAATAGGAGCAGTCCTTCTCTGATATCCTTTCCTGTAACCTCCTCCTCTTCCTCTTTCTTTGCTGCTGCCTCAGCTAAGTAACACCTTGTTTTTTTCCCTAACTGTCATTTTCTTAATGTATATGTGTATGGCTTTATTTTGATTTTATGCATGTTATTGTGACTTGATTTTACCTCACCAGAACGCATTGTGCGTTTGGTGTATACCACCCCTGGTAGCTAACCCTCCGTGGGGGGCCGCCCCTCCCCCCCCTTTTTTCCCACATTGTCCCGCCGGTACCCCGCCCCCCCCGCGGGGATACCGGCTCCACACTCGCCGCTGGGTAGTTTATTACCCCCCTCATACCTCACGCGGCGCAGGGAACCCTCGAGGACCGGACCAGCTCTCTCTCCCGGCAGAGGGTTCCCCGCCGCGTCCTCTCGTTCGGGAGCGCCGCGCGCGCATGCGCGGCCCATACTGGCGCCCATCTTAAAGGGGCGGCACTAGGAAAAAATTTTGCCGCTCTTTTTCTCCCTCAGCTCGTTCAGCCCGCTGCAGGGCGCGAGCTGATTGGTCTGTTTAGTGTACTGTTGGCTTGCCAGTGATCCCAGGAGCCATTCCTGAGGGAACACTCGGTAAGCTAACAGTACATTTCTGTGCTATTGTCCTGCCTTGTCTCTTGCCTTTAATAACTCACTACTGCACATCAAATAACCATTTACATACCCCCAAGATGCAGACCCCTGAGGCTTTTTCTGCCCCTGGCACCAGTGATAAAGGTGATACTAAGGCCCAGCACGGGCCCTCCGTGGCTGAACCCATATCCCTGCATAGGGACATAGTGGCCACTCTGGAGCAATTGGACTCTGAGGAGTTCCACTCGCTCCTGGACGCCACCATGTCAAAATCGGTTACCCAAGCTATCTTTACCGCCATGGGGGTTATGTCGGATAACTTGTCACACTCCATTTCGAGTGCCATTAAGGCGTCTAACCCCAGCATGACTCAAGCCAGGGCCGCAGAGGGGGAACCTTTAAGCAGAGAGGGCCGTAAGGCCATGAGTAAAACCCACAATGTGGGAACACATGCCTCCAAAACTAGACTGACGGACAGGGTACGTCCTGTCGCACCTGAGGTCGTGGGGCCCCCACGAAAACGAGCCACCCGCCGGGCAAAAGCGGCGCGGACATGGAAGAGGGCAAAAGCCCTGTCAGATTCTTCCGACACTGATTCGGATAGTGAGGAGGTTTTGAACGGGTCGGACCAAGCCGACTCAGAGGAATGGGAGTTTTCCTCCCCGGACCAGAGTCCGACACGCACTCCAGCCAACCCCGTGCATGACACGGCGGATGACACCACTATTCTGGACCCTCAGGGCGAACCTCTGTTCGACCCAGACACCTTACAAAACCCGAGGTCGGCGGAGTGGTATCCAACCGATCATGTAGCACGATACATAGCGGCCAGAATCCGCAAACCTTTGGATAAGGCCACCAGGCAGAAACTACGGGCTGAATGCCCACGCCCGACTGTGCCTGACATGGCCTGTGCTACACCAGATATCGACCCCAAAATAGCACAGTTCTTGGGTAAGTCTGGCTGGAAGGCGAAGAAGGGACTTGATTACTCCCTACGCCACTGTCAAGATAAAGTGCTGGATACATTGGGCCCTAGTGCCAAGATTTTTGAATTGGTCGAAGCGGCCTTAAATGAGGGAACGCCTCTTGATTTACTAGCCATTAGAGGCTGGGCCCAACGGTCGATATGCCTCATCGGCAACGCTAACGCTGCACTGGCCACAGAAAGGCGCAAAACTATTTTAATGAAAATCGAGCCCAAGCTAGTTAACATGGCTCTCACCGAACCGGGACCGCAAGCCAAGGGTCTCCTGTTCGGTGACAACTTTGTCAAAGAATTGGGAACGTATGTGAGCACCTTTACGGCCCTAGACAAGGCACAGACAAATATAAAAAGAGTGTTCTCTCCCAGAGTTTTTGGTGGGGACGGCAGACACCGGGGCCGTCTGCCCGGCCGTTCTTCCCGCGGTTCCTACCAGGGATACAGAGGTCCCGCCACGGCTAGATTCCAGCCGCCAGAGAGCCGTACGCCCTCACCCTTCTTCCCAGTCAGGGCCAGACCATGGCAACCTCGAGGACCCAGAGGCAACTCGTACAGCCGCCGACCTTATGGTAAGTGTATTACCTCCCCCCCTCCCGGGTGTACCGACTGTGGGGGGCAGACTGTTACACTTTGTAGAGTCCTGGCAACAGCTGACTGCGGACGTATGGGTCCTCAACACCATCAGGGGTTACCACATAGAGTTTGTGCGGACCCCGGTCCAAACACACAGACCACACCGCATAGTTTTCTCCACGCAAGACAAGGGCTTGGTGAGCGAGGAGATTCGCACCCTCCAAACGAAGGGCGCCATATACCAGGTCCCTTCACCATCCCCTGGGTTCATGAGCAATCTGTTTCTGGTACCCAAGAAGGGCGGCGCGGTACGCCCAGTCATCAACTTGCGGCCACTAAACGCATTTGTGCGGTACCACCATTTCAAAATGGAGGGTATCCACTGCCTGCGAGACCTGCTCAGGTTAGGGGACTGGATGGTGAAGCTGGACCTCCAAGATGCATATCTTACAATCCCCATTGCGGAAGAGTGCCACCACCTGCTCCAATTCCAATGGGAAGCGACAATGTGGCGATTCCGCTGCCTTCCCTTTGGTCTCTCATTGGCCCCTTGGTGCTTCACCAAGCTGCTGAAGCCTGTGGTCGCCTTTCTACGCAGCAGAGGCGTCCGGATGATCATTTATCTGGACGATATGCTGATCATGGCGCACGAAGCCCGTCAATTACAACAGCACCTGACATGGGCAGTGACACTGCTACAGAATCTAGGATTTCTCATCAACTGGGAGAAATCGGTGCTTACCCCGTCCCAGAACATGGAATTCTTGGGTTTTCACATAGATGCGGCTACCGGTACGCTCAGCTTACCAACGGACAAAGTCAAACTCATCAAAAAGGAGATCCGCAGAACACTCAAGAGGCCGGTACTGACACTCCGGCAACTAGCCAGAGTAATCGGACTCCTCTCAGCCTCCATTCAGGCAATATTCCCGGGGCCACTACACTACAGGGCCCTACTGCGTCTAAAGGCCACACAATTACGCTCAGGGCATGCGTACTCCGACTCTGTACCACTCGACTACGAAGCCAAACAGGAGCTCACATGGTGGCTGCTACACATGGAGGCGTGGAACGGCAGAGCAATATTCCACAATATTCCAAAAAATTACACATCAACGGTTTGGAACTCATGGCGGGATCTTTCGCACTGAAGAGCCTCCTCGGGGGCATAACCAATTGCTCCATCGTCCTACGCATGGACAACATTTCCGCAGTCCGCTACATCAACCACCTCGGTGGCACGAGATACTGGCGGACCTGGCCAAGGAGTTCTGGCAACACTGCCTGGAACACAACATCTCGGTCCAAGCGGAATACATCCCGGGTATGTCCAACGTGGTAGCGGATTGGCATTCCAGACACATACAAGACGCCAGCGACTGGCGGCTGGACCGCGAGGTGTTCTTACAGCTTCAAGCGCTCTGGGGCCCGATGCAAATCGATCTGTTCGCATCCCGGCTGAACTCACAACTGCCAACGTTCTTCAGTTGGAGACCAGACCCAGATGCACTAGCAGCGGACGCTTTTCTCCAACACTGGCCGAACAGCCGATTATATGCCTTCCCTCCGTTCTCCCTCATAGCTCGCACGATAGTACATCTCAGACGTACTCAAGCGACCCTGGTCCTCATAACTCCGTTTTGGACAACCCAACCGTGGTTCCCGACCCTAATGGAAATGTCCATGGACTTCCCGAGACGACTTCCGGACCCCTGGTTCCTTTTATCAGACCCAGAGGGCAACCCACATCCCCTCATGACCCAGGGGCGTCTCAAATTCTTAGCGTGGCTCCTTTCAGGGGACCCTGGAGCATACCGGACGTTCCACAGGACACTGTCGAACTACTGGCGGGAGCCTGGGCACCTGGAACTAGACGCTCCTACCTCTATGCCTGGAACGGATGGGCTAGTTGGTGCATGGAACAACAAGTGGATCCCGTACGTGCTCCTGTAAGTTATCTGTTGAGGTTCCTCACCAACCTACATAATCAAGGATTGGCCTACCGGACCATCAACGTCTATAGATCAGCAATCTCGGCAGGGCACAAAGGTATAGAGGGAACCCCGATGGGTCAGCAACTTCTGGTATGCCGTCTCCTGAGGGGAATTCGTTTTGCCCGCCCACCACAACCCCGATACTCGTCATTGTGGGACGTCAACTCAGTGCTGACGCTGTTAGAGTCCTGGCCTCAAAACAAGGCACTTACGCTCAAACAACTGTCAGCGAAGCTCACCATGCTCCTCTGCCTGCTATCTTGCAAGAGGGTGTCAGACGTTAGAGCACTGGACGTTGATGCACGCTCCTTTACTCCCACAGGAGTCTCATTCAACATCTCCAGGCGTACAAAATCGTCAATTACATCAGTCTCATACCCTTCGTTCCCACACAACGAGAAGCTCTGTCCAGTACACTGCCTACGAGAATATGAGAAACGAACCTCGGAATTCAGGAAATCAACACATCCGGAATTGTTTCTGGCCATCAGACAACCACATCAACCTGTCTCCACGGTAACCCTCGCCCGCTGGGTGAAATGGATAATGACGCTAGCTCACATAGATACCTCCGTATATGGCGCACACTCTACTAGAGGAGCCATGGCATCCAAAGCGTTCACGTTAGGTTGTAGATTAGAAGACCTCATGAGAACGGCAGACTGGTCCAGGGAATTGACGTTTAAAGAATATTACTTTCGGCAAACAGAGCACGTGTCGAGCCTGGTTATTTCACAGCTTTGAACTAGCCTAATAAGAGCCTCCGTGTCCTTTAATAAAATTACCAGATTTTACTAATTACATGACGTAAAGTCATGATTTTATAAAGGACACGGAGGCGAGTATTAGCCCACCCGGAACAGATACACAAGTTGTGTATCCCAACCCAGGTACGTACTAAGTATTTTGGTAGAAAGAGTTCCTTTTTCCTTCTTCACGTAAGTGGTTCTTGGTAATACATAACGTGGTTGACTATGACAGATTTGGTTAAACATAACGGTTTCATAAACAGCTCAAGTTTGATACATAAGAGTAAAACGACAATAGTTGGCAAGGACACGCTTTACCACTATTTTCTTTGTTTTTACAACGTGAACAATCCTACAACTCCTAGTATGGACGACGAGTTCAAGTTCAAGGGGATCAGTTCTGGAGGACTCCAGCGTTTATTCCCCATGGAAGAGTTCACAGTCAAGTTCAATGTTCAACTGTTTTTTCTGTTTAGGTTATGTTCGACCGAGTGGATAGTTACTTGGTACAAACACGAACTTTAACTTCGGCAACATCAAGAAAGAGGAAGAGGAGGAGGTTACAGGAAAGGATATCAGAGAAGGACTGCTCCTATTGGATAGGAGATAATGATGTAATGTTAACCCTGTGATGGTAGTTATACATGTTTCTTTTCCTTTTTTTCTACAAATAAACACCTTAGCTTTCTTTGCTGCTGAGGAATAAAGAAAGAGGAAAGCCTAATACTCGCCTCCGTGTCCTTTATAAAATCATGACTTTACGTCATGTAATTAGTAAAATCTGGTAATTTGTAACATTTGAATTGTGATTGCTTTTATAATTGTCAAGAAATAGCAACATAAAATCTCATTGCTTGGTTAACGACATCAGATTCTAATGCATGCCTTAGTTTGTCTCTGGATCCTCTAGATATTCTGGGTGTAGGATGCCCACGTGTCACGGATCGCCCGGGACAGTCCCGCATTTTGTGGTCTTTCCTTGTCCCGGGCACCTTCAATTAGATGGGCCACATATTAGTGAAGAGCAGGCCCGCTGGCTCCCCCACTATGCCAGCGCTGCGGCTCCCATTTGCAGCCCGCCAGTGGGTGACATATATGGGGGAATGGACATGAAATATGGGGGGTATGAAATATGGGGGGTATGAAATATGGGGGTATGTACATGAAATATGGGGGGGATGGACATGAAATGGGGAAATGGACATGAAATATGGGAGGAATGGACGCTGAAACCCATGATACGCCGCTGTGTCCGGTGTGAAGAGAGGTCCGGGAGGGGCAAGGAAGTGTCCCTGAATGGGATTTTCGAAATGTGGTCACCCTATTTGGGTGGTTAGGTATCAGCTCAAGAAGGTCTGTGATTAGAAAACCACAGGATGTCTGGGTTCAAAGGGCTTGCAGGGCCGGACTGGGAAAAAAAATTCGGCCTGGGCATTTTTTTATCACAGCGGCCCACTAAGAAGGGGGCGGGGCAGAGGAGGTGTGTTTTGTCATCACTAATGACAAACATGCCCCCTCTCAAAGTGAGCATGTTGGTTCAATGCTCTTCCAGGGCAGACCATGCACAGAGCTCTGCTGAAGAGCTCTAGCATGAGAAAAAAGCCCTGTATTTGTTCTGCACAGTGCAAGCAATTTTAACATGCTTGCACTGTGTTTCCTTGCAACTTGTCTGTGGTGTCTCTATAAATGGATACCAGGAGACAAAAAGAGCCAGGAAAGAGTATTGTGCATGTGTTTGGAGCCTGCTTGTGGTATTGTGTGTGTGTAGAGTGAGCTGATTGTGGTGTGGTATTGTGTAATAAGGTCGGTTTTAGTCGTGTTGTGTTTGTGGTGTAATGTGATGCATATGTGGCTAGGGGCTGTAGAGAATGTGTGTATAGGGGATGTAGCAAGTGTGTGCATACAGGCTATAGTATGTGTGTGTCTGTATATAGGTGATGTAGTGTTTGTAGAAATTGTGTGTTTAGGAGTGTAGTATGTGTTTTCTTACAAGGAATCTAGTGTGTGTATAGGGGATCCAGAGTGTGTATGTTAGACTCTAGTGTGTGTTTGAAGGACCCAGAATGTGTATAGGAGATCTAGTGAGTGTGCGTATATAACGGATTCAGAGTATATGTAGGGATCTAGTGTGTGTATGTGTGTAGATGATCCAGAGTTGGGTAAGGGATCTAGTGTGTGTCTGGAATGTAATGTGTTTAGGAGTGCAGTATGTATATATTGTTGACTGTATTAAATCTTTGATTATTCTTTTTGCCCTCTTTATTTACAGGCCTACCGTATCGTCGGTCTCGGCACACCACAACCGACTTGCTCCCTTTATACTATCCTACGCTTATGCTGGAACCTTACTCCATTTACGGCTATTTGCCCCGAACACAAATATATATATATATATATATATATATATATATATATATATATACATATATATATATTTGGAAGTATTGTGTATGTGTGTGTGTGGTGCAGTGTGTTGGGGGGGTTCTGTGTGTATGTGAGGGGTGTAGTGTGTATGTGATAGGTGCAGTATGTGTGTGTGATGGATGCTGTGTGTGAGGGGTGCTGTGTGTGATGTTTGTGAGGGTGCAGTGTCTGAGGGTGTGGTGTGTGTGGGTTCTGTGTGTGATGTGAGTGAGAGTGCTGTGTGTGATGTGTGTGGGAGTGCTGAGTGTGATGTGTGTAAGAGTGCTGTGTGTCAGAGTGATGTCTATGATGTGTGTGAGAGTGCTGTGTGTGATGTGTGTGAGAGTTCTGAGTGTGATGTGTGTGAGAGTGCTGTGTGCTGTGTGTGAGAGTGCTGTGTGTGATGTGTGTGACAAACAAATTCTTGTTGCTGTGTATGATGTGTGAGTGTGATGTGTGTGAGAGTACTGTGTGTGATGTGTGAGAGTGTTGTGTATGATGTTTGTGAGAGTGCTGTGTATAAAGAATGGATTGTGTGTGTGTAGGAGGGGGTAAATAAACAAATAAAATAAATAAGCAGGCATTATGTCCCCCCCTCCCTTCTTACCTTTAGCCTGGGAGGGCACCGGCACAGTGGTACCAAGCAGAGAGAGAGAGGGGGGGGGAGACCGGCACTCGCACGCCTGCGGGCTAGAGTTTAATCTCGCGAGAGGAACCTGGCGGAGCTGCAAGATAGAGCTCCGCTGGGTCCTCCTTGACTGCGCAAGTGGGCCGGTGAGGGAGATCTTTGATCTCCTCACCGGCCCGTCATGGCAAACAGCGGGGCCGGCGCTCGAATAATGCCGGCCCTGCATAGATCGGCAGGGGAGATCCTGTGACCTACCCTGCCGGCCTCGGCCCATGGCCACAGCGGCCCACCGGGCATTTGCCCGGTGTGCCCGATAGCCAGTCTGGGCCTGAGGGCTTGTAAAGGTTTCAGACAACAGACCTAGAGCTTTTCCAAACTGTTTTAGATATCCCCTAAAAAAAATACCCAATTAAATGCAAATATGTTCTCATTGATGGCATATCTACTAAACAGTGAGCTTTACTTTTCTTTTTTGTATTTGGGCAGGAGAGTGTCCCTTTAATTGTAGAACAAACCTTTCTCCATATCGTTCATCCATAATTTTGTCTACTATTTTACTACTTTGACTAGAACCAAGAATAACCTGTTATTTTTCAAGCATTCTGATTACGTTTCCCTTATTTGCAAGTATTGAGTCCTCCATTTCATTTGTGTATAAAAGCGGGGGTAGTTTCTGGAAAATACAGATTTCTTTTTTCCCTCGTCTTTGCTACGCTTTCAGATTTTTGTTTTTTATTATTTGTTATAGGTTTTATATTTATTATAAGGATTTGAAAAGTTAACATTATTTATAATTGCGGTAATGGTTACAGGAGACCCAGCCTTGCCCACATTCAGTATACACAGCGGTTTTGTAAAATATGTGACATATGTAACACGTGATCATATGTAGTGATCATACTCTGTGTCCCCACACTGTGGGGTTTTTTTTCTTCTCTATCTAAACTGTGTTTAAAGGGGTGTTTAAACAGCTTCAGAAAATACATTTTTCCGAAGCGTCTTGGCAGATTATTGATTAAATATCTTCTCACAGTATTTTTTTGAATATTGGATATTGAATATTAAAGACACTGCA
Source organism: Pelobates cultripes (assembly GCA_933207985.1). Lineage (NCBI taxonomy): Eukaryota > Metazoa > Chordata > Amphibia > Anura > Pelobatidae > Pelobates > Pelobates cultripes. Next base: position 37,190 of record CAKOES020000094.1, read on the forward strand.
CTCAATTCACTAGTGCTTGAGAAACCCAGCATAAGGCATACAACTAATTATGTGTATTTTTTCTAAAAGAAATCAAAAAACCCTGAAGTTTACACCTGTAACTTCTTGTTTAACAAAACTACCATAACTTGCCAGCTGCAGCATAATTGATTTTGTGCCTTAAAAGCTTCAAACTTGCAGTGAAATAGATGCTCTGATTTAAGTGTTGTAAGTCTACCTCTTCAAAGACAAAGAACCAATCCGTGACTCAGTTTTCCACTGTTCGATTTTGCTGGGCAAGAAAACCCATTGCAATTCTCCTAGATACTGCCGATCAACCTAGTTATAGCATAACCAGGATGCTTGGCAGTTTCTGTTTTGATATTTTGGTAAGATTGCTTTTGAAGGAGAAATTAAACGAGGGAAAGTTAACCTACATGTACACCTCTCACATGTGAATACAGCCTTAGAACACCAATGGCTTTAAACCGTAGAGCTACTACTCCTCATACTGAAATACCCATTCATTTTTAATTCTTTTTCAAATTGCTGTTCACCAAATAGGCTACATATATGTCTTAAGTTGCTTTGCATTAGTGTTTAAGGGGTGATTTTCTATTAGTTAATTTGAGGATGTGTGAAAAATTAGTAGATTTATGTATAATTTGTATATATACATTATATTTGGGGCTGTATCAATTTTTCCCCCTATCTCTAATACCTAGTTCCATTTTACAGTTCATGTTTAAGGCGACTATTCGCCTATTTGTTCTCATCTTTCTATTTTTCGTAAGATCATATTCTACGCGTGCGCATAGTGTTCGGTTTTTTCCCTTCACACATGCGCACACGTTTCATGTCTGTATTCATTGAAGTACTAGTCACGATCACGTCATTTACCCTTTCCTGAGTCGCATAGAACACATGTCATTGCGTTCCACTGTTGAAACGCACGCCATCAGGTGAAACGGATGGATGAAAAGTTCTGGTGTTATAAAAAGCCCCTATAAGAAGAGCAACTATACATCCCTGAAGAAGTGCCCTCCCGGACGAAATGCGTTGGAAACATTAATCTTGGAATCTATATGGACTTTTACAATTTATTTTATATTTGTTTTGTTTTTAACTGCTGCAACTTTTGGCATTGCAAGATCTACCTCGCTGCCACTTGGTTCCACATTATGTGGAGATATGCCCATACTTTCTACCTGCTTGTAAGTGCAATCTAATAAAATCTTGTTTTTGGTTTTAACTGTACTTCACCATGTATGGCTCTCTTTCCTCCATTTACCCAAGGAATTTATGAGGATTTCCATTACTGAGATCTACCTGCTTTCAGATTCATTTTAACCCCTAGTGGGGTGAGAAGCCTGTCTCATCTTATGTTTGTGAGTTTAACACTAACACTACTCACTTTGTTTTTATTGTTACTGTATTACGCTATGTGATGTTTATTACTATTGTAGATCTGCATTTATTCCATTATCCTGGTCCATTCCTCCAGGTTATGTTCTAATTTCAATTCCTATATGTGTACTGGGTGTTTTTTTCCACTTTTCTCTGCCTTTTATAAAACACATTAGGACAGGAAATAAGGTGGGAGTGAAGCAGAGCTGGAGGAGAGAGTAGAGTGCTGCCCTTTAGAAGAAAGTAAGAGATAGGTATGTAAGGTAGAGGTTACTCTGGGAGGCCATAAACTTTCTTAAAGAGATGGGTTTTAAAGGCCCTTTTTAAACGATTGAAGACTAGGGGAGAGTCTGATGGCAGTAGGCCGGCTATTCCATAGAAAGGGAGCCGCCCGCGAGATGTCCTACAAGCGCGTGTTGGCCGTACGGGTGCGAGCAACGGACAGGAGAAGGTCACGGGCAGAGCGGAGAGACCGAGAAGGGGCATACCTATGGATCTGTGAAGAGATATAAGAGGGGCTAGAATTGTTCAGTGCTTTATAGGTATGGGTCAGCACTTTGAATTGACTCATATAGTGTACAGGAAGCCAATGTAAGGGCTGACAGAGGGGTGAGGTGCCAGAGGACGGACTAGAGAGGAAAATCGGTCTAGGGGCAGCATTCATTACAAACTGTAGCGGGGCAATACGGCTTAAGGGAAGACCAATTAGTAGAGGGTTAAGCACATCGTAATGGGAGTTTATATATCAGAGAAAACGTCTCCACTGGCAGAGCATACTAGTAGTAAATACCATTTTGGCATACATTTTCTCTGTAAATTGAACCCAGTATTTAGATGCATATTTTTCAGATGTCTTTCACAAAAGTTTGGGACAATGGATTCACTATGGGGTGTAGGCCTGCCATTTCTGCCACTGTTTCATCATTGTCTATCATTGTTTTGTGTTTCTTAATTTCCTTTTTTTATTTATGTTAATTAATTTGAATGGTGCTTTCCACTTAAAAATGTAAAAGAAAAAAAAAAGTTTTGGCAGACATTGGTTATTTCCTGCTGACATTTTTCTTTGCAATATTTCTGCAATCCTAAAAAAACATACAAATGGAAAAAAAAAGCATAGCATTTCTGAATGTGCATTTAATGCCATAACAATCAAAAAGATGAAAGAACATCTTCATAAGGCTGCAATTAAAGCTAGGTTGTCTGATGACAATTGCCATTTAAGTAAATGTGTTTTCCAGATGCTTTTATTTGAAATATAAATATTGAATGATTTAGTTGTACCAACTTAAAATACATTATACACACTTAATATGAGCATTCAATTAAAAACTATTGTAATAATTGTCAACTAAGAAAAAGCAGTATGCCATCATTATCACTTTTCAACAATGAGGAGTGTTATAGTCACCAGAAAGTAGGTTTTGATATATAAGCATAAATGAGAATACATATTGCCTGCACTAAAATATTTTTGAATTGTGTCTTTTAAAGGTTAGTTAATAAATTCTACATTTGCAGCACCAAATCTCTCCAAAACAGTTGGTGTCATGTTATGTTTACTAACAGCCAAACTAAAAGTGAATTAACCCATTACACAGATACATTGACTTGAACTATAATGGTCTAAATTATACCTACATTTTGGCCAAATAGCATGCTGTTAAGAGGTTATGCTGTTAAGAGAAGAGGTTAACGCTGACTTCTTATTCTATAATTTTTCGTTTAGGGTTAGGAGGGAGCTACATATCTAAGCTGCTTGCACAATTTCCCTGTTTTCAATACCTAAAACAAGTATAAATGTTTTTATTTTCATGTATTTTGCAGTGTGAAATCAAGCCTCACTAACTCTTATTTACAGCTTAAAGAGGAACAAATTTCTCTGTCAGAAGCCACTAGTCACGAATATGATGCCTGTATATTTGATGAAAATGTACGGCGTCATATCCGTGACTAGTGGCTTCAAATAATACAGGAAGTTTCAATGGGTCGTAGTATTCCTACAATCAGGAATAACGGACTGGTGAATGTACTTTGCCATTTCACTGTTATCATCACA
>CAKOES020000095.1:18330-52695 GCA_933207985.1 Pelobates cultripes
ACACTACAGCCTGCACGCTACAGAGATTATATTTACCTCATACACTACAGCCTGCATGCTAGAGATTATATTTACCTCATACACTACAGCCTGCATTCTACAGAGATTATATTTACCTCATACACTACAGCCTGCATGCTAGAGATTATATTTACCTCATACACTACAGCCTGCACGCTACAGAGATTATATTTACCTCATACACTACAGCCTGCATGCTACAGAGATTATATTTACCTCATACACTACAGCCTGCATGCTACAGAGATTATATTTACCTCATACACTACAGCCTGCAAGCTAGAGATTATATTTACCTCATACACTTCAGCCTGCACGCTACAGAGATTATATTTACCTCATACACTACAGCCTGCATGCTAGAGATTATATTTACTTTATACACTACAGCATGCATACTAGAGATTATATTTACCTCATACACTACAGCCTGCACGCTAGAGATTATATTTACTTTATACACTACAGCCTGCACGCTAGAGATTAAATTTACCTCATACACTACAGCCTGCACGCTACAGAGATTATATTTACCTCATACACTACAGCATGCATGCTAGAGATTATATTTACCTCATACACTACACCCTGCATGCTAGAGATAATATTTACCTCATACACTACAGCCTGCATGCTAAAGATTACATTTACCTTGTACACTACAGCCTGCATGCTAGAGAATATATTTACCTCATACACTACAGCCTGCATGCTAGAGATTATATTTACCTCATACACTACAGCCTGCATGCTAGAGATTATATTTACTTCATACACTACAGCCTGCACGCTACAGAGATTATATTTACCTCTTACACTACAGCCTGCATGCTAGAGATTATATTTACCTCATACACTACAGCCTGCACGCTACAGAGATTATATTTACCTCATACACTACAGCCTGCATGCTACAGAGATTATATTTACCTCATACACTACAGCCTGCATGCTACAGAGATATTTACCTCATACACTACAGCCTGCACGTTACATAGATTATATTTACCTCTTACACTACAGCCTGCATGCTAGAGATTATATTTACTTTATACACTACAGCATGCATGCTAGAGATTATATTTACCTCATACACTACAGCCTGCATGCTACAGAGATTATATTTACCTCATACACTACAGCCTGCAAGATACAGAGATTATATTTACCTCATATACTACAGCCTGCATGCTAGAGATTATATTTACCTCATACACTACAGCCTGCATGCTAGAGATTATATTTACCTCATACACTACAGCCTGCACGCTACAGAGATTATATTTACCTCAAACACTACAGCCTGCACGCTACATAGATTATATTTACCTCAAACACTACAGCCTGCACGCTACATAGATTATATTTACCTCGTACACTTCAACCTGCATGCTAGAGATTATATTTACCTCATACACTACAGCCTGCACGCTAGAGATTATATTTACTTTATACACTACAGCATGCATGCTAGAGATTATATTTACCTCATACACTACAGCCTGCATGCTAGAGATTATATTTACCTCATACACTACAGCATGCATGCTACAGAGATTATATTTACCTCTTACACTACAGCCTGCATGCTACAGAGATTATATTTACCTCATACACTACAGCCTGCATGCTAGAGATAAATTTTACCTCATACACTACAGCCTGCATGCTAGAGATTATATTTACCTCATACACTACAGCATGCATGCTAGAGATAATATTTACCTCATACACTACAGCCTGCATGCTACAGAGATTATATTTACCTCATACACTTCAGCCTGCACGCTACATAGATTATATTTACCTCATACACTACAGCCTGCATGCTACAGAGATTATATTTACCTCATACACTTCAGCCTGCACGCTACAGAGATTATATTTACCTCATACACTTCAGCCTGCACGCTACAGAGATTATATTTACCTCATACACTACAGCCTGCACGCTACAGAGATTATATTTACCTCATACACTACAGCCTGCACGCTAGAGATTAAATTTACCTCATACACTACAGCCTGCACGCTACAGAGATTATATTTACCTCATACACTACAGCATGCATGCTAGAGATTATATTTACCTCATACACTACACCCTGCATGCTAGAGATAATATTTACCTCATACACTACAGCCTGCATGCTAGAGAATATATTTACCTCATACACTACAGCCTGCATGCTAAAGATTACATTTACCTTGTACACTACAGCCTGCATGCTAGAGAATATATTTACCTCATACACTACAGCCTGCATGCTAGAGATTATATTTACCTCATACACTACAGCCTGCATGCTAGAGATTATATTTACCTCATACACTACAGCCTGCACGCTAGAGATTAAATTTACCTCATACACTACAGCCTGCACGCTACAGAGATTATATTTACCTCGTACACTACAGCCTGCATGCTAGAGATTATATTTACCTCATACACTACAGCCTGCACGCTACAGAGATTATATTTACCTCATACACTACAGCCTGAACGCTACATAGATTATATTTACCTCATACACTACAGCCTGCATGCTAGAGATTATATTTACCTCATACACTACAGCCTGCATGCTAGAGATTATATTTACCTCATACACTACAGCCTGCATGCTAGAGATAATTTTTACCTCATACACTACAGCCTGCATGCTAGAGATTATATTTACTTTATACACTACAGCCTGCATGCTAGAGATTATATTTACCTCATACACTACAGCCTGCATGCTAGAGATTATATTTACCTCATACACTACAGCCTGCATGCTAGAGATTATATTTACCTCATACACTACAGCCTGCATTCTACAGAGATTATATTTACCTCAAACACTACAGCCTGCATGCTACAGAGATTATATTTACCTCGTACACTACAGCCTGCACGCTACAGAGATTATATTTACTTCATACACTACAGTCTGCACGCTACATAGATTATATTGACCTCATACACTACAGCCTGCATGCTAGAGATTATATTTACCTCATACACTACAGCCTGCATGCTAGAGATTATATTTACCTCATACACTACAGCCTGCACGCTACAGAGATTATATTTACCTCATACACTACAGCCTGCATGCTAGAGATTATATTTACCTCATACACTACAGCCTGCATGCTAGAGATTATATTTACCTCATACACTACAGCCTGCATGCTAGAGATTATATTTACTTCATACACTACAGCCTGCACGCTAGAGATTAAATTTACCTCATACACTACAGCCTGCACGCTACAGAGATTATATTTACCTCTATACACTACAGCCTGCATTCTACAGAGATTATATTTACCTCAAACACTACAGCCTGCATGCTACAGAGATTATATTTACCTCGTACACTTCAACCTGCACGCTACATAAATTATATTTTCCTTGTACACTACAGCCTGAACGCTACAAAGATTATATTTACCTCATACAGTACAGCCTGCATGCTAGAGATTATATTTACCTCATACACTACAGCCTGCATTCTACAGAGATTATATTTACCTCGTACACTACAGCCTGCATGCTAGAGATTATATTTACCTCTTACACTACAGCCTGCATGCTAGAGATTATATTTACTTTATACACTACAGCCTGCACGCTACAGAGATTATATTTACCTCGAACACTACAGCCTGCACGCTTCATATATTATATTTACCTCAAACACTACAGCCTGCACGCAACAGAGATTATATTGACCTCATACACTACAGCCTGCATGCTAGAGATTATATTGACCTCATACACTACAGCCTGCATGCTAGAGATTATATTTACCTCATACACTACAGCCTGCATGCTAGAGATTATATTTACCTCATACACTACAGCCTGCATTCTACAGAGATTATATTTACCTCGTACACTTCAACCTGCACGCTACATAAATTATATTTTCCTTGTACACTACAGCCTGCACGCTACAGAGATTATATTTACCTCATACACTACAGCCTGCATGATATAGAGATTATATTTACCTCATACAGGACAGCCTGCACATGACAGTGATTATATTTACCTCGTACACTACAGCCTGCACGCTACAGAGATTATATTTCCCATCTTACAATACAGCCTGCACGCTACAGAGATTATATTTACTTCATACACTACAGTCTGCACGCTACAGACATTAATATTATATTATACACTACAGCCTGAAATCCACAGACATTACACTACAGCCTGCACGTTACAGACACTACGCTATGGCCTGTGTGTTATCGACATTACCTTTTACCTCATGCACTGTTACCGGCTTGTTAAGAACATTCATTTTCCTCTAACACTGAAATCTGCTTGGTATAAATATTACCCTTTACCGTATGTGATATGCCCAGCATGCTATGGACTTTACCTGTTACATTAGAGCTGGTTAGTTATAAGTATTACCTTATTATCACATATAAGAATATAACTGACACTACATAGAATTCAGGAGAGACGTTGTTTATAATGAACAAACTGTTCATCTTGTGAACTGCTGTACATATACTTTAGTTATTCACTGGATCCGGTGAAAATTGCCAAATTCTGACCACAATGGCAATTCTGATATTTACAAAATACGGTCAGAATACGGTCAAAATTTGGTCAGACCCAGCATATCTGCCGCAAATGTCCAGAAGCATTCTGTGTTTGAATTAAACTCACTGCTTTCACACATTATGTTCAATTTGTATTGTGTCATTTTTTTGATTTTTGTGTTTTTTAGGGGGAGGGGCTAGTTTTGCTTTCATTTTATTAGTTGTGCTTAAAAGTATGAATTTGTGGCCTTTCAGGGGGCTGAAAATAAGAGCTGAAAGAAAAGAAGATTTCTAATGGTATGTATATTTTTTTTATTTTACAGGTATTAATGGCCATTCTCATTATTATTAATTAAATCAGTGGGTTAGGTAGGGTTATCTTATTTTAGTGGAGGTGGCTAAAGGTTTGGGGGCCGCCATAATATAAATATTTAGAGCCCCCACCTGCCCTGTAATGGTCATTGTGCTAGACCTTCCCTGGTAAGTAGTTGATTTGTTTTAGAACAGTTTGCACTGTAACAGAAATTGAGTACCATTAATTACAATTAAAACGGTTATGGAGAATGTTTGTAGACTTTTTTTCAGAACGCATTGCATTTTTATGGCTAGTTATTGTGTAAATACAATACTAATTAGTAATAATTGGTAATAATTGATATTCTGTTATGGCTAGTGGCACTTTGTAGCAAAAGGGATGCTTACTAAAGCTACATCTTCCTAATGAATGTGAACCATCCCGTATAGATTAAAATACGTTAGTAAAGAATATTGCCAATACCATGAAGAATATTACCTGTATTATAAAAACAAACATAAACACTACAGTCTATATCATGCAGATATGTCCTATTCAACATAGAGCACACATTGAGACTATTTTGTACACTACCATATAAACTGTAGCCTATATCAAATTACCTTGTACAGTAGTATACCACATAAAAAATGATTTCACCCTGAGAGAGACATTTAGCTAATGTCGCTAGTTTCCAAGCACTACACCTTAGGTCTAGATGTTAATTACCCTACTTAAAGGAACGTGTATTCCTGACCCTATTGTGTTAAAACCACCCTTTAGCCCTCCTGCCTCCCTAAATATAGTAAAATTTTACTTGTATTCAAGTCTGCAGCTGCTAGCTCTGCCCCTGTCTGCCTCTGACCTACCCATATCTGCTGACATCATCGGAAGTGATTCTCTGAGCCAATTACAATGCTTCCCCATAGGATTGGATGAGACTGTCAAGGAGGCAGATCAGGGGCAGAGCCAACACAAGTCAAACACAGCCCTGACCAATCAGCATTTATTCATAGAGATGCATTGAAACAAAGTATTTATATGAGGAAAGTTCAGTGTCTCCATGCAGAGGGTGGAGACACTGAACGTTGTGCTGCTTACTCTGCAGCACTGCCCAAGGAAGCACCTCTAGCAGCCATCTAAGGAGTGGCCAGTGGAGGTATCCCCAGGTCAGGCCCGGACTGGCCATCGGGCCGCGGTGGCCGTGGGGCCGAAGCCGGCAGGGGAGGTCCCAGGATCTCCCCTGCCGGTCTATGCAGGGCCGGCACTCTCCTAGCGCCGGCCCCGCTGTTTGCCACGACGGGCCGGTGGGGAGATCAAGGATCTCCCTGACCGGCCCACATGCGGCCGCCGGCGGGCACAGAGGGAGGGAGCCAGCCAGCCAGCCAGGCTGGAGAGAGGACCCTGCGGAGCTCTAGCTTGCAGCTCCGCCGGGTTCCTCTCGCGAGATCCGGCGCGTTGCCATGGCAACAACCGGATCTCGCGAGAGTGAACTCTAGCCTCACAGGCTAGAGTTCACTCACCCACGAGGACCACCAGGGAACACCGCGTGCCGGACCCCCCCTCCCAGTCCCAGCGTGCCGGTCCCCCCCTCCCTTCCAGGCTAAAGGTAAGAAGGGGGGGGGAGAGGGGAATAATGCCTGTTTTTTTTATTTTTTTATTTACCCCCCCCTACACACACACACAATAACATTTATACAGCACTCTCACACCCATCACACACTGCACTCTCACACCCATCACACTCACAGCACTCTCTCACACAGCACTTTCACACACACAGCACTCTCTCACAGAGCACTCTCACACACACACAGCAATCTCTCACACAGCACTCTCACACCCATCACACACAGCACTCTCTCACAGCACTCTCACAGAGCACTCTCACACACACACAGCACTCTCACAGAGCACTCTCTCACACAGCACTCTCACACCATCACACACAGCACTTTCACACACACAGCACTCTCTCACAGCACTCTCACACCCATCACACTCACAGCACTCTCTCACAGAGCACTCTCACACAGCACTCTCTCACACCCATCACTCACACACGGCACTCTCACACCGCACCCCTCACACACAGCACTCTCACACCGCACCCCTCACACACACACATACTGCACCACTCACATACACACAGAACCCCCCCAACACACTGCACCACACACATACACAATACTTCCAAATATATATATATATATATATATATTATATATTATATATATATATACATACACACACACACACACACTACACTCTTAAAGGACCACTCTAGCCACCCAGACCACTTCAGCTTAATGAAGTGGTCTTGGTGCCAGGTCCTTCTAGGGTTAACCCATTGTTTTATAAACATAGCAGTTTTAGAGAAACTGCTATGTTTATCAATGGGTTAAGCCTTCCCCCAAAGCCTCTAGCAGCTGTCTCATTGACAGCCGCTAGAGGCGCTTGCGTGCTTTTCACTGTGAAAATCACAGTGAAAGCACGCAAGCGTCCATAGGAAAGCATTATAAATGCTTTCCTATGCGACCGGCTGAATGCGCGCGCAGCTCTTGCCGCGCGTGCGCATCGGAGGAGGAGATCGGAGGAGGAGAGCTCCCCACACAGCGCTGGAAAAAGGTAAGTTTTAACCCCTTTCCAGAGCCGGGCGGGAGGGGGTCCCTGAGCCACATATGCATCACATTACACCACAAACACAACACGACTAAAACCGACCTTATTACACAATACCACACCACGGCCAGCTCACTCTACACACACGCAATACCACAAGCAGGCTCCAAACAGATGCACAATACTCTTTCCTGGCCTTTTGTCTCCTGGTATCCATTTATAAAGACACCAGAGACAAGTTGCAAGGAAACACAGTGCAAGCATGTTATTAATTTTGCTTGCACTGTGCAGAACAAATACAGGACTTTTTTCTCATGCTAGAGCTCTTCAGCAGAGCTCTGCGCATGGTCTGCCCTGGAAGAGCATTGAACCAACATGCTCACTTTGAGAGAAGGGCGTGTTTGTCATTGGTGATGACAAAACACACCTCCTCTGACCCGCCCCCTTTTTAGTGGGCCGCTGTGTTAAAAAAATGCCCGGGCCGAATTTTTCTCCCAGTCCGGCCCTGCCCCAGGTTGTAATGTAAACATGGCATTTTCTCTGAAAAGACAGTGTTTACTGTAAAAACAGTAAGGTAATGATTATACTCACTAGAACAAATACAATAAGCTGTAGTTGTTCTGGTGGCTATAGTGTCCCTTTAACCCCTTCCCGACCGAGGACGGTTCAGGACCGTCATCGGGATTTTCCCATTGCGGACCGATGACGGTCCTGAACCGTCCTAACGGTTTCCGTTACTTACCTGATCGCTGTCGTTCCCCCGGCGGTGATCAGCATTGCTCCCGGTGTGGGGAGACTGCCTGCAGCCCAGACAGTCTCCCCACACTGATTTAGGACCCCTGTGGCCATGTGATCGCTTAACAGAGCGATCACATGGTCACAATAGGTGTCCATAGTGCTGCCTGCAGGGGGGCTGCCTGTGCTGACAGGCAGTCTCCCTGCATGTGTAAAATCAAAAAATAAATTAAAGTTAGTGTTAATAAAAAAAATAAAAATAATTATATATGTGTATATATGATATATAGACATATATTATACCTATATAATATATGTCTATATATCATATATATATAATGTCATACTAAGTGTATTTTTATATTAATATGTACTTATATTAATATAAAATACACTTATAATTAAATTACACACGTATATATATAATATATATAATAACTATATATATTGTATATATATATTATTATAAAATATAAATAATAAGTAATTTAAATTAAATAAAAAAAATTTAAAATAATAATAAAAAATTAAAAAAAAATTATATAGCTATATGAAATTTTATTCTAACTGTATTTTAAAATGAATATATATATATTTATATCAAAATACACTTAGAATGAATTTGTATATATATCTATATATATAAAAATAAATAAAAATAATACGAAATATACATATGTCCATATACAAAATTACATAAATAATTATATAAATATACACGTAGACTTCAAATATATAAATATGCATATATTTTTAAATTCTACGTGCGTATTTATGTAATATTTTTACATAATTCAGTAATTTTATTGATTGCAATTTGAGGGACCTGCCTGCCAACCCAGGCCGAAATTCCAGAGAATTTAATTTGTTAGCACTGTATTTTACCCTGTAACGTTCTACGACACCCTAAAACCTGTACATGGGGGGTACTGTTTTACTCGGGAGACTTCGCTGAACACAAATATTAGTGATTCAAAACAGTAAAACATATCACAGCGATGATATTGTCAGTGAAAGTTACTTTTTTGCATTTTTCACACACAAACAGCACTTTTACTGATGATATAATTGTTGTGATACGTTTTCCAGTTTTTAAACACTAATATTTGTGTTCAGCGATGTCTCCCGAGCAAAACAGTACCCCCCATGTACAGGTTTTATAGCATTTTTGAAAGTTACAAGGTCAAATATATGGGTCAAATATTTTTACATTGAAAATGGCCAGGTTGGTTACGTTGCCTTTGAGAGCTTATGGTAGCCCAGGAATGAGAATTACCCCCATGATGGCATACCATTTGCAAAAGAAGACAACCCAAGGTATTGTAAATGGGGTATGTCCAGTCTTTTTTAGTAACCACTTGGTCACAAACACTGGCCAAAATTAGCGTTCAATTTAGTTTTTTTACTTTTTTCACACACAAACAAATATGAATGCTTACATTGGCCAGTGTTTTCAACTAAGTGGCTACTAAAAAAGACTGGACATAACCCATATTGAATACCCTGGGTTGTCTACTTTAAAAAAAATATGTACATGTGGGGTGTTATTCAGAGATTTATGACAGATAATAGTGTTACAATGTCACTATTGATAAATTTTTAAAATGCATGTTTTGAAACCGCAATATCCTACTTGTACCTATAGCCCTATAACATGCAAAAAAAAGCAAAAAAGCTCGTAAACACTGGGTATTTTTAAACTCAGGACAAAATTTTGAATCTATTTAGCAGTTTTTTTCATTCGCTTTTGTAGATGAGTAAAAGATTTTTCAAGTAAAAGTCAAAAAACATGTATTTTTTTCAATTTTTCATCATTTTTTTTTTATTTTTTTAAAATTAAAATACATGAGATTATATAAATAATGGTATGTAAAGAAAGCCCCCTTTGTCCTGAAAAAAACAATATATAATTTGTATGGGAACAGTAAATGAGAGAGCGGAAAATTACAGCCAAACACAAACACCACAAAAGTGTAAAAATATTCCTGGTCGCAAATGTACAACATCGCAAAAACAGTCCAGTCCTTAAGGGGTTAATGTTACTCATGTTGTTTCCTGTATTTGATTTTAACCATCACTAATAATAAAACACTGCATATATATTTATGTGTCAGTCGCATTCACCATAAACTGTATGCCGGCCCAACAGGATACTGGGAAATATCCTGGTGGGCTGCAGAATTTGGGCTTGTCTTCTGCACAGCCACTGATATGGGGAGGGGGGGAACACTAGCAGAGGTGCTGTGTGTTTAATGATATTTGCAGGTGGTCCCAGAAGATAGGGAATCTCCTGCAATTATTGAGAGCTTAGCTGCAGTGTCTGTGAAGGAGTTGGTCAGTGCCTGCCTGCCTGACCACACCAGCAAGCTCCTTCGCAGGACACTGTAGCTTTAGGAAGCCTCACTATGGGAGGGAGCAGGAAATAAGTTTTAAGGTCCTCCCCACCCTCAGTAAGACTTCCTCCAACATCACACCGCATGGGAACTGCAGGTCAGGAGGGGAAGAGCATGGTGCTGCTGCTCCCAGTTGGCAGGTACACTGGGCTACCAGGTAAAGTGACAGTGGCAGCTTATTTTGGGAGAGAGGGGGAAATGGAGCTAGAGGAGAGGAGGGATGCATCTAGAGGGAAAAGTGAGAGGGAGCTGCAGGAAGAGATGGAGGGGAAGGGAAGATGGAGCTGAAGGGAAAAGGTAGAGGGGAGAGGAAGATGGTGTTTGAGGGAGAGAGATATGCACCTGAAGAGAGAGTGAGGCAGGTGGAGCTGCAGGGGACAGAGGGAGGGAAATCGATCTGGAGGAAAGGGGGGAGATGGTAGTGGGGTAGAAATGGAGGTGGATGGGGACAGAAGGAGATGCAGCTTGATGGGGCAGAGGGAGCATACTGGAGGGGGCAGAGATATGGAGGGGAGAGAGAGATGGAGCTGGAGGGGAGAGAAAGATGGAGGGTATTGGGATCTGGAGGGGGCAGAGTGAAGGAGATGGAGCTGGGGGAAGGAGATGGATCTGAAGGGGAGAGGGAGATGGAACATTTTATTCCCAGTCCGATCCTGCTATCTGTTATATGAATTCTGAGTTTTATCTTATACTGTGGACCCAACCAATCCATGTACAGACTGCGTCACTTAAAGGACTTTAGCTTTTTAAATAGGAATTGGCACTTCTATAAATGAACCTTGTTATACCCCACCCCGCTCGCAGTCAGTCAGACAAACGGTCCTGTTACTTCCTGGTTTGGTTAGCAATTGCCCAGAGCACCTGCCTTGCTAAGATTTATTGAGAAGTCTGTGATTAGACAACGAGAGAAATCGAGCCAAAGTTGATATTTTCTACCCTATCTAATGCTATTTTGCCCTAAAAGGGTGGATCTTGTTGGACTCCCTGTACAGCAAAGAAACACATGAGTCGCAAGAAACAGAAACCATACAAGCCTCAGCTAGGCATTAATATTGGGGATCTTCTCCTGCAGGCTCACATCACTCTTGGGCACAAGATTGCCTTCTATCAAAAGGTTTGCTCAGACCTTTCAGACAACCTGTCCTTTGTGGCTGAGGAGGAAAACCTGCATGTTCCGACAAATCCATTGTCGGGTCCATCAAGACCAGTCTTCTCTAAGGTAAGAGCAGTTCTGAAGGAGCTCCTGATGGACCTGCTGAAAAATATACTGGCTCAAGTAGCCACGCTTCACAAAGATTTTCAGGGCCTGACAGGCCAACGTGGAGGATTGGAGAACACATTCCAGCGATGGAGCTACCACATTTTCTAATACGTCTGCTGGTGGCTTGTTGCCTTGACTGGCCAAAGCAGTTGTGTTGGATGGACACATTGGTGTGGCGAAGGTCACATTGGCCATTTACATCCCTCTTACAAAATCATTACAATAGCTGCCATTGGTGACTGTCCTGCGCACTCCTCATTTTACGCACTCCTTCCCCGTCACGTATTTCAGGCAGTTAGTATTTTTGCATTTTATGATAGAGAGGCATGATATCATACTGTTAACGTCTTTAGGTCACTCTCTCGCATTATATTAATATATATTCTTTTATTTTTGTTATTACACAACGCTTCGCCGCCTACCTGCCGTATGAGCTAAAGTACCCTAGTTAAGTTTATTGGTTGGAGAACAGTTAAACAAAATGTTATTCTATTTATATTATCTTAAATACCTCAATCCACGGGCTGTTATGTATCATACAAGATGTGTATACTTATCCATCACTGATCTATTGTGTTAATAGCAATGTTAACTGTCTTCTTATCTCATGTCCGTGGATTGAACCAAAAATAAATAATTTAAAAATAAAAAATATGGTTTTATTCTGTACTCTTCTGCGGTTTCTTGTTGCTATGACTTGCTTTAGTTGCCGATTGATTTAGTATTCTTTGCAACTATATCATATATAGTACATCACCAAATCAATCTCTCTCTCTCTCTATATATATATATAAATATTTGCACACACGCACACATATATAGATATAATAATATACAGGTTCATACATACACACACACACACACATATACACACACTCACTGCATGTTTTGACATTATCTCTCCTAATACTGTAGCTCATAGAGTTCTCTCTGCAGCTTCTAGAATGGGCCTGAGGTTTATTTTCTAAATTTAGACCTCACCGGCTGCTTATGTGCACTGTAATCTAGGGGCCTTTCAGCTGCTGTTGGTCTACGTTTCACACACTTGGGTGGCAGAGAGTTGTGGTAATGGTAGTTCAAATACAGCTGGAGGACCAGGGCTGAACCTCTTCCCCCACCACCCCCCCTTTAAAGAAAGTAACCTAGAAATACAGACTCTGACGCAGATAAGAACTAAAAGACTCATTAAGTCTGTCCTTATTGCTTGTAAATAGTAATCTGAATTCATTAAAGAGAGCCTGTTACATATCCTAGACATACTCGAATTCCCTTACAGATTCTGCCTCTAACACCTTCACACTAGAGAAACCCCCCTACCCTCAATTCTGTGTGCTATACACTGTGTACACAAAAGCAAAGCCAGAACATCTGAGTGCAGCTACATCGTAGGAGCCACAAAGCAAAGTTTAAATCTCTATCTTACAACCATTCTGTTTGTATCAGGATAACAGTTACACTACAACATGTCACAGAAACCCACACTTGTATGGAAAATCATAAACATTCTAAAATTCTATGTGAAGATTGCGCATAGCAGAGAGAACCTAAACAACATTGATAAGCTTCCTACCTGTGCCGGTGACAGTACAGAGATCCAGGGGGGATTATCTCTACGAGCTGAGAACTGGCAATTCCTGTTTATCCTCCTGTCTTTATCTACCTGTTCATATTTGCATAGGCACACCTCTTCAGGTGACCTCACCTGGCAAAATGTCTGCCTCCCTCATGAAATATGAATCACAGGCATCCTATTAAGAAACTAGCAAGCAATGTTGCACACATGTCGTACCATTCATACTACTGATTTATAGATATCTATATCACACAAACTTGCATTTATATATGTGTGTGTATGTATGTGTGTGTGTTAGTGTGTGTCTGCGTGTTTGTATGTTACTGTATATGGATACTTTATTGCTGTGTACATTATACATTCTCTGTGTGGTTAACGTACATACTTTCTGCATACTGATTCATTGTGTATACATAGTATATACACTCCCTCCTTAAAGGCTGACTGAACTCTTGGACTGTCTCCAATGCCCAGGAACAAGCCTCTCCTCCCTCCACTCTGCTTGAGACTGGGGAGGGAATAAGCTGCAGATCTGTTAAGTACAGTGCCATAAAGGCACAGAAAAAAGAGATTCAGCTACGTGTGCCAAATTGTGTCCTTACAGCAGAGCCACACCTAATACACTCTGTACATTACAAGTGACAGGTTTCATAGCTGTGACGGAGAAGCACAAAACATCTCATGAACATCGCCAGGGACAAACAAAATGTTTAACTAGCAAGGGCCAGTGTTCTGTTATGATTCCATCTATGGAACTGTGAGATCTTATTTTCTTCGTAGAGTGTTGAGGCAATATTCCTCCTAAAAAAAAAAAATGCCATTTGTTGACTACCGGTATGTGTTGTTTTGTGAGTAGACTGGTAGGAACTAATCAGGTAATTAAGTGTTCTAATAAAAAAAAAAAGGTTGAGTGAATCATTTTACTAAGGCTCTAATAATAACCAAAAACACGATTACATATTGTCTACTCCCTGAAAAGGGTGACGACATCAAACAGGAAGGACCTGTGGGTCATGGATGACACAAAGGTGGACTATATTTTTTGTTAAGCTGTCACTGGGGAGGTGTGAGTGACACAGCAATACATTGAGCAAAACTCCACTCTCTCACAAGGGACACATAGGGACAATGGTGCTGAGTGTTGACAAATGGGCCCTGTGATACAAAGAGTCAACTCCTCACAATGCGAGGTGACATAAATAGGCTGATGCTATGAAATATATAGAGATTGGCTCTATAGTGTGTCATCTTACAGGGAACAGTTCATAGGTCTTTTTTGACTGTCTTTCAATTATGCTTATTGGGCTACTGTGACGACCACCTAAAGGAAACCTATAGTCACGAAAATAGCAATTGTTTTTTCAGAACTATAGGTTCCCTTCTATCACTGTGACCATTGTCATTCCCGCTTTGGTGGTAAAAATGAATGTTCAATATAGTTTACTTACCTTGTTTCCAGCGTTGAGACTCTGCTGCATCCGCATGCTAAGCCTCCAAAATCATCAGCGTGCCTGCTTTTTAGTGTAGTGGTGTTGTGGAGACAGGCTCAGGCACCAAGTGTAGTGGTGTTGTGGAGACAGGCTCAGGCACCGAGTGTAGTGGTGTTGTGGAGACAGGCTCCAGCACCAACTGTAGTCGTGTTGTGGAGACAGGCTTAGGCACCGAGTGTAGTGGTGTTGTGGAGACAGGCTCAGGAACCGAGTGTAGTGGTGTTGTGGAGAGAGGCTCAGGCACCAAGTTTGTGGAACCAATCAATGACAAAAAGGACAAGGTGAGGCCTAATAGAAAGCAGTTGTTGTTGGGGGATTCTATCATAAGAGGTGTGGAGCTGGACAATAGCCACCTTGTGAGATTTCTTCCTGGAGCTACTGCTCGCAGAGACAGGAGATATATTTTTAATATGGTTTAGCAAGCAGAGCAGGAAGGGGAATTAGATGTACTTGTACATCTAGGTACAAATGACTTGGCTTGCAATGAGGTTTTAGAGGTAAAGGAAGTTTTTTGTGTCTTTGCCAATGATAAACGGCAGGTTGCTTCCACATTGTCATTCTCTGAACTTCTGCCTGTGCATAACACTCAAAATGATAGGCGGATGCGTATTAGGGACTTTAAATGTTGTGGCTCGGTGAATGGTGTCGAAAGCAACGATTTGGCTTTATTTCTCACGGTAGCTCTATTTAGAATGGAAATGAACTGCACAAAAAAAAGATGGTTTGCATCTTTCTCTTAAGGGAACAAATGTTCTCAGTGAGCAGTTCAGAGGTTTTGCTAGGATGTATTTAAACTTGGAGGGGGGGCAAAAGGGTGATAAAACATTCCCCCCCAAAACAAGGGCAGAAAGTGCCTGTAGCAAGTGTGTTCAAAAATGACAAGCTTAGAGTCATGTCTACAAATGCAGTTTAGGGAATAAGATCCATGAACTTGTGGCAATAATGGCAACTGATAATGTAGATTTAGTCGCTGTTACTGAGACATGGTATAATGAGAAAAATGACTGGTACATAACAATACCAGGGTACTCTTTATATAGAAAAGACAGGGAAGGCAAGAAAGGGGGAGGGTGGCCCTGTCTGTGAAGGATAACATAAAATCTATCCTAATAGATGTTAGTGAGACGAAACATAGACCGTTTGGGTTACGTTAGAATTTGGTAATCACACAGTAACTCGTGTAGGTGTGATTTATAGGCCCCCAGGACAAATAGAAGAGTTATATAATCTACTAGTTGAGGGAATAGCTAAAATGACAATGAAGGGGGAAGTTATCATCATGGGTGACTTTAATCTTCCTGATGTAAACTGGAAAACCAAAATAGCTGCTTGTGCCACATATTCTAAACTCCTTACTGGAATTATCTATAAAACAAGTCGTTGTGGAGTCAACTCGCAAGGAGGCCATACTAAATTTCAATGTTAACAAATGGAAATTTGGAATCAGATATAACTGTAGGTGAAAGTTTAGAATCCAGTGATCACCAGTCAGTATGGTTTAATATAAGAACAATGTCACACCACACAAAAACAAAGGTTTCAGACTTTAGAAAAACAGATTTTTCTAAAATTAGAATATGTATAAAGGAGTCATTATCAGACTGGTGCAGTTTAACCCCTTAAGGACCAAACTTCTGGAAAAAATGGAATCATGGCATGTCACACATGTCATGTGTCCTAAAGGGGTTAAATGGAGTCCAAGAGAAATGGGATTATTTAAAAATTGCACTACTGAAGGCAACAGAAAATTGTGTTAGGCTTGTCAGTAAGAGCAAAAAATTAAAGAAACCGCTATGGTACTCCGCAGAAGTGTCCAAATGGTAAAAAGCAATAGGTTAACATTTAGTAATTATAAAAAAAAACGTAGTGAGGAAGATAGACAGATCTATAGTTCAGTCCTTGGTCCCCTACTGTTCTCCATCTATACTGCCTCCCTTGGTAAACTCACCAGCTCCTTTGGCTTCCATTATCATTTATATGCAGATGACACACAAACCTACCTGTCCTCTCCTGGTCTCTCTCCGCCCATCTTGACTTGTGTCTCTGACTGCCTCTCCGCAATTTCCAATTGGATGGCTGCTCACTTCCTTAAACTCAACCTGTCCAAAACAGAACTTCTGGTCTTTCCTCCCTCAAGTGTTGCTAGTCCTACGTCTGTCTCCCTCCAAGTCAACGGCGCCACCATCACCTCTAATTCGCAGACTCGCTGTCTCTTTGATTCCGACCTCTACTTCACCCCCCATGTCCAGTCGATTGCCAAATCCTGCCGCTTCCATCTCAAAAACATAGCTCGCATCCGCCCCTAATTAACACCAGACGCTGCTAAAGTGCTGATCCATGCCGTTGTTCTTTCTTGTCTTGACTACTCCAATCTCTTTCTGAGTGGTCTTACGTGTTCCCAGATTGCACCGCTGCGGCAAGGCTCATTTTCCTGTCCGCCCGCACCTCCCACGCCTCTCCCTCTGTCAGTCCCTACATTGGCTTCAAGTTAGATATAGGGCTCAATTTAAGATTCTGGTGCTTGCTTACAAGTTCCTACATAATGCTGCTCCAACCTACCTATCCTATCTAATACACAAGTATGTCCCGTTGAGGCCCCTGCGCTCTGCCGAAGACCTACGTCTATCCTTTGTCCGTACTCCCACATCTGATGCTTGCCTCCAAGACTTCTCCAGGGCTGCACCTTTTCTATGGAACTCCCTTACCTTCTCCGTTAGACTTTCACCCAGTCTCCACTCCTTCAAAAAATCTTTGAAAACAAACTTCTGCAGAAGAAGCATATAATTTAAACTCAGCGGATTTTCATTCCCCGTCTGCCCCCCATGACTCCTCTCCTGCAAATGTCAAAAATAACCTACTAAGTTCCCAGTGAATACTTTTCTAGAAACCTATTTTATTACCCCTACGTATACCCTTTGTGTCACTATACCCCACTCCTTCTAGCATGTAAGCTCATTGTGCAGGGCCCTTAAACCCTCTGTTCCTGTGCGTCCATTTGTCTGGTTACAATTACGTGTCTGTTAGTACACCCATTGTACAGTGCTATGGAATTTTGCTGGCGCTGTATAAATAATAAAATAATAATCTATAAGATTAAGCAGAAAGAGGCTAAGCAAGTTGTAAGAGCTTCCAAATCACACACAAAAGAGAAAATAGCCCAGTCAGTAAAAAAGGGGGACAAAACATTTTTTAGATACATAAATGAAAAAAGGAAAGTAAAATAAGGATTAGTTAGATTAAAAACAAAAGAATGTAGGTATGAAAAAGAGGATAGCAGTCTTGCTGACTGCCTCAATGAATATTTTTGTTCAGTATTTACAGATGAAAATGAAGGAAAGGGACCTCAGTTAGGAAAAAGGACAAATTAGTAATTTGTTACATGTGAGTTTATAGAGGATTTCAACTATCAAAAGTAAAGACAAATAAGTCTATGGGGCCTGATGGAAAACACACAAAGTTATTAAAAGAGCTTAGTGGTGTACTAGCAAAACCATTAACAGATTTATTTAACCAATCATTGTTAACGGGAGTAGTCCCAGAAGATTGGAAGTTAGCGAATGTTAATAGTAGGGAGGAATCAGGCAATTATAGGCCAGTAAGCCTTACTTCAGTAGTGGGGAAAGTAATGGAAACCATGTTAAAGGATAGGATTGTTAAACATCTAAAATCAGAGGGATTTCAAGATCAGAGACAACATGGGTTTACTTCAGGGAGGTCAAGCCAAACTAATCTTACTGATTTTTTGGGTAACTAAAATAATAGATCAGTGTCATGCAGTAGACATTGCTTACCTAGATTTCAGTAAGGCTTTTGACACTGTCGCACATAGAAGACTTATCAATAAACTGCAATCTTTAAGTTTGGATTCCAATATTGTTAAATGGGTTAGACAGTGGGCGAGTGACAGGCAACAGAGGGTTGTAGTCAATGGAGTATATTTAAAGTGAGGTCTTGTTACCAGCGGGGTACCTCAGGGATCTGTACTTGGACCCATTCTCTTTAATATTTTTATTAGTGATACTGCAGAAGGTCTTAATGGTAAGGTATGTCTTTTTGCTGATGATGCAAAAATATGTAACAGGGTTTATGTTCCAGGAGGGATAAGCCAAATGGCAAATGATTTAGGTAAACAAGAAAAATGGTCAGAGCTGTGGCAACTGACATTTAATGTGTATAAGTGCAAGATAATGCTTCTTGGATGTAAAAATCCAAGGGCAGAGTATAGAATATTTGATAGAGTCCTAACCTCAACATCTGAAGAAAGGGATTTAGGAGTAATAATTTCAGGTGACTTAAAAGTAGGCAGACAGTGTAATAGAGCAGCAGGAAATGCTAGCAGAATGTTTGGTTGTATAGGGAGAGGTATTAGCAGTAGAAAGAGGGAAGTGCTCATGCCATTGTACAGAACCCTGGTGAGACCTCACTTGGAGTATTGTACACAGTACTGGAGACCATATCTCCAGAAGGATATTAATACTTTGGAGAAAGTTCAGAAAAGGACTACTGAACTGGTTCATGGATTACAAGATAAAATTTACAAGGAAAGGTAAAAGGATCTTAACATGTATAGCTTGGAGGAAAGACGAAATGGGGGGGATATGACAGAACATTTAAATACATAAAGGGAATCAGCACAATAAAGGAGGAGACTATATTTAAAAGAAGAACCACCACAACAAGAGGACAAAGTGTTAAATTAGAGGGGCAAAGGTTTAAAAATAATATCAGGAAGTATTACTTTACTGAGAGGGTAGTGGATGCATGGAATAGCCTTCCAACTAAGGTGGTAGAGGTTAACACAATGAAGGAGTTTAAGCATGCGTGGGATAGGCATAAGGCTATCCTAGACTTAAGGTTAGGCCAGGGACCAATGAAAGTATTTAGAAAATTGGGCAGACTAGATGGGCTGAATGTTTCTTATCTGCCGTCATGTCACATTCTATGATAAGCCCCAACCTGCAACATGGCAAATGGTTGCATAAGACAGATTTTAAACCTCCCTAATACTAATATGGGGATCAAATTGACTCCTATAGGCTTATTTATAAATTTTTCATATGGCAGCTGGCTAGGATGTGCTGGCCAGTTTCCACATGATTAGTCCTTTCACCCCTGAAATGTCTTTGTTTTCAACTGTTTGACCACTGTTTGACAATGCCAGTGGACAAATAGTTCAGCTTTTTAAAATTCTGGCCCTGATTTTAACAATCCGGCTCCATATTTTAGCTTTCTGGCATCATTTAGCCTGGCTTTAATCCTGACCAGATTCAGGCTTGTTTGGAGCTTTTAATTTTCCTAAATCTAAACAATGTTAAATAGTGTGAACAATATCTGGGTTTTGCCGTCTGAATGGCCTCGTACAGAACTGGATGGTGTTACCCCATTTGGTATGGAACCATTCGGACTCCAGTGAATAAGTCTCTAAGTCTTTGCCGGAGAAATGACCATGAAGCCTCTGAGCACCGAACGCGTGCAAGTAAGGACACAGGCAAAAACACATGCATTCAAGCCTGTATGATTTCACGGAACACTTAAAGGACCACTGTGATTGGGGTGTAAGGCAGAGAACTCCACCAGAGAGCACATGCCACTTAGTGCAGTTAAAGAAAGTACAAGATAACCTCCCTGAATTGATAGCCAGGCTAATAAAATTAATTCATAAAAGTGCTGATTTTACGTAGAAGTGCAATAAAGCTGGGATGCTCCTGACACATAAAGCACTCCTACCTACATGCATGCATTTTGTTGTAATATGGTAGTCCTCTACCATACAAGCTAGAGGTTTGCCCTTAACTTTAAACCCGACCCTTGCATGCATGAACTTTGATAATAAGGCTTAAACCCTTTATTGATAAATCAGTTGCTCTGTTATTGCAACAGAAAGGTCTTACCTTCATCCAGTGGTTCTTTATTGCTGATACAGTCCTTTGGTTTGCCTATTATTCTCTCGCCACCATTCTCCTGCAAAAGAGAACTGTGCACTCTGAATACTTGGACTTGCTTTGCCAGTAGCATTAACTCTTTGTTTACTTAAAGAGTTTTACAATGTTCCGTCAGAAAATGTTTAAAGGGACATGCATTCTTTTGAGACAACTGTCTCATTCAATGGCTTTGCCATTGAAGTTACCTCTTTCTGCAGGCAGAAAAAGCAGGTGAATATGATTTTTTTTCATATTTACCAGGTTTTTCTTCCATGCTTTTTCCACGTACACCTTTGGGAGGGAGGGCATTTATCTTGCCAATCAGTGTTCTATTTCTTGGTATTGTGGAAAATACCATTGCGCACGCATGACTCATTTGCACAATTAAATGATCTTGCAGCGTCATAGGTGACATTGCAAGGTCCAACAATGCACATCTGCTGTTAATGTGCTTTGTGTGTGTTCACGTCTGGTACTTATCTCCCCTAAGCAACGAGCATTAGTAAGACAACTTCACCTAGACAACGAGCACTAGCCAGGTTCACTTCCTGGGTGGACTTGCTGAATTTGGTGAATCTTTGCTGCACTTCAAGCCCGTGGTTGGAGCTCCCCGGCTGGTGACCTACTCCTGTGTGTGGAGGTACTGGCCAGAGAGAACTGCTAGGCGAAGGGAGCAGAAGAGCATATTAAATCATCACTGCAAGGCCTGGCCACCCGCTGTGGCTGTGTAAAATTGTGTGTGTGTGTGTGTGTGTGTGTGTGTGTATATATATTGTTACAATTGCTCTTCCTTTGTTGTTGCATCCCTTGCTCTTTTATTTGCAAAAGTCAAGAGCATGCACATAGCTTCCCATGCATGGCTGGTGATAGTGCATGTAAAACTGCAATGGATGGACTAGTGGGTGGGTAAACGTGGGATGGAGGCTGAAAAATATTTCCTTGGCTGAGAGGTGTGCCCAACAATGCAATCTGATTATGGTTATCATTTATAAATGTTTATCACATACTTTTCAATGTTTTTCTTGGCTTATTTTGGTCTGTATATTTGTTTAAAAGTGTTTGCTTGATGGTTTAAGAAATGTCAAGTGATGCATGTCCCTTTAACATTATGATTTCGTTACATATTTTCACCTATTTTGAACGAATTAGGAGTCAAAAAGGATATCCAGCATGTGTTTCATTCTAAATAATTTGGTTTTAAAACGATATTGTGAATTTAACGTTGTCATGAAATAAAAAGCAAATAGCTAAATTCAGGCTTAAAGGAACAGTTTAGGAACTGTAACCATTTTGTCTCATTAAACTAGTTATAGTTCCTGGAGTCTACTGGCATTGTCCCTCCATTCAATGTCAAACCCTTTCTGGGCAGTTTTGGCTCCTTGTCCATCTACAGCCTGGCACCCACTGGAGGTATGGTTAAAGCAGAGATTACAAACTTCCTTAGTAATTCCATTTCATAACAGGAATGGGAGGCTGTGATAGGCTGAAAACAGTTAGCTGACACTCTCAGCCAATCACAGCCAACCATTGCTGTTCAAGCAAATGATTACTCTTAACATGAGCAGTAGAGAGGGGATGATGGGCTGCTGGGACTCTAATTTGCATTAAACCATTGAAAGGAGTTTGATACTGTACAGAAGGACTATGCCAGGAGACTCCAGACACTATGACCACTTCGATGAGATGAAGCTGTTACAGTGCCTACAGTGTCCATTTAACCAGTTTTTGAGAATACTGGTGAGCTAAAAAATATTTTCAGCTCATGTTATTTGACTCAAATGTTGGTATTCAAATGACCACAATTTACAGATTAGTAAATGGTTAATTTACTGGTGAATAAACCTTATAGTGGGGATACTACTAAACCTGGAACCTGTTTCATTTGACAGGGGAGTTGCAAATGTTGGACAAAAATATATATTTGGGAAATCATTTCCAAGTCAGTTATTCTTCCAGATTGGCTAATATGGCCTAAAAAATGCAATTCGGTTGTCAATTCTCTATTATTTCTGTTTTTTTGTTAAATAAATGTCTAAAGGCAAGACCATTGAACTAAAAACTGAGTTTTGATTCTTTTTTTGATTCTTTAATGTGAGCAACTTAACCATTCATTAGCTGTGCCCTTACCAATGCCTGCTGGCCAGCGGGTTCTTTAAGTGGTTTGGGCAACAGTGAGGAAGCATTCATCGTAATTCATTTCACAATTTACTTTGTAAAATAGTGCTACACACAAAAACATCTTAGTAACCCTATATTATCTCAGAAAATGAAGTATTGCCAAAATCATACAATGCAACTACTGTACCATCAACTGGTAGAGGTAATGGGCAGGACAGAAGCTTCTGAGCACGTTCAGTCAACTGACCTCTCTCCATATTGGCCATTGCATCTACAACTGACAACCAGATGTTACAACTGACAAACTAATGGTATTTATACTGACAAACATTAAGGGCTGTGTTTTCTCAGCAGAGTAAGGGTTTACACTGCTTACTGAATAGGAGTTTTCTCATATATATTAAAGGATGAATTGCTATTCAGTAAGGAGAGTAAACTCTTATTTGTCTACGACAATCCAGCCCTTAGATACTGCTACATTATTTCTACTGCTATTGTATATAAGCAGTCAATTTAGATAACACCTTAATATTTTGGCAATGACAATGCCTGGGGTACTATTGGTGTAGTGTATATATCGCAGTAGGACAAATTAGAATTGTTTTCCTAAAAAAAGAGGCTAACTGGGAAATGTATTTTCTGTAACCCTATTTTCTATAAATTTATTTTTTTATCTAAATCTCTTACCTTTTTGTCGATGAGAAGTTCTCTAGCTCTCTTCTCATTAGGACAAACCTCCTTGTCATTTCCTCCCTCGACACAGCATAATAATCTTTCCACGATATGTCTCCAAAAAAATCTATGGTTCCTCTGCCTTCCCACAGGGCGTGCGGCCCTTCTTTCCTCCCCCAAAAACATGGGGTACCATGTGCCACGTCACCCCTTCAGCCAAGAAGCAGTTAAATTAGTTCTTTTATTTTTTCCATGTGTTTATCAACTTGCAAACTGCTGTAAGGGACATTTACTGTATCACTTATCATAGGGGTTCCAGAACAAGTCACTGTACCACTTATTTCAGAAGTTCCAGGACAAATTATTGTATCACCTTTGTTAGAAGTTTCAGGACAAGTCACTGTTACACTTATCTTAGAGGTTTCAAGACAACTCACTGTATAACTTATCTGAGACGTTCCAGAATATGTATCCAAGCATCATTGAGTCTCAGGGGTGTTGCAGGTGCTGTACCCTGAAAGCTGACTTCTTATCTTCTTATCACTCCATGATGCACCACTGTGCCCCCCTCCCTGCTTTCCCCTGTCCTGCCTGCACACGGCTGTGGCTTTGCAGTGACGAGAAAGCTCAGTTGTTGACACAGATCACACACATAGTGATAACAGACAGAGTCCAGGGCTGTCCAAAAAAAAAATCTGCTCCCCACGTGTAGACTGAACCGTCCTTCAGAATAATGTGGTGCTAACTTCCAAAGGTGCTTCTAGTGAGTAACTTGTGCATAAATAGCCGTTTGATTGCAAGCTCTCAGGGACGATTGTTTATGTATTATTTACTCATCAAGAGGTCTGCAAAATGTTGGGCTGCGGGTTCCAGAGTATATACACCTGTTTATGCTGTGTTTGCTTAAGGTACAAAGTGCTAAACACACCCTCTTCTTATTTTATTATCTTTTAGTCAGATCTAGAGTCTTGTTAAATTTCCTCCGATATCATTATTGCCTTGATTTGGTCCATGCTGCATGTACTCAAAAAATATTAACCAATCAAGGAAGGAATGAAGAACCTGATCGTGTCCAGATGGCAAGAGAAACAAGACAGACAAGACATGAAAAGTTCCAACAAAATTCCAGAAGGACCTTTATGTCGCAGAGAAGTGGTTAACTCAAAGTCTTGCTGGATCTCACGGCATTTCCAAAAGTAGAAGGGTAATGCAGTCGAGGGATACAAGAGCCACCCAGCAGAGTTGGTGGGAATCACAGATGTCTGGAAAGGAAGAAGGTCTGGGACTGAACAGCCGGTGGTTCAGTTCAACAGAGATTGGCTTTAAGCACTGACTTCAGGTGGCAGGATTTCCCATAGCTCCAGCAGAGCAGCTGACACAACCTCATCTTACATGTTTTAAAACATGTATCATGAGCACGTGGTACAAGGGGGTAATTTTAGAGCATAATGTTACACGGCTGCCTTATAATTTTATGGAAGTCATAAATAGAAAAGGGGAAATGTATTTGTTTGGAGTCCGTCCAGTTCACTGGCGGGGAAACAGATGCAAATTGTTTGCACACTTGCATCTGTTATGTCATAAATAGTTAATGAATACATGTGCTCAATCTGTGATATTGCATGGTTACCTATATACACGTGAACTGTTAGTATAGTCTGTCTCCAGGTGTTACTGCCGAATGCAAGTACCTGATACTTTCTCTCAGTCAAAGGACTTTGTAGGGAAGATAAGGACAGTCATAAACCTGACATGATCTGTGCATTTTGTCAAGGAGTGAAAAAGCTATAAAATGCAATGTAACGTTAGAAGAAATGCAATTATACATTAAAATAATAACAAATGTATGTGTTTAAACCCAAAAAAAACGCTCTTAATCATGCGCGGAAGAGGTGGGGCAGATGTGCCTGGGCAATGACAGATTGTCCTCTCTGGTTATCACTAAATCACATAGAATGTGAATATTTTACCCTTATTTCTAAAAACCAAAGTATATTGCAGCGCTTCAATAAAATCAAAAAAATGTCAGTTTAAAAGAAATACAAAATAAATCACATTAAACGGTTTCTCAAAGTGCTTCAACACAAGTGCAATATAAATTGTCACGACCAATTGTGCTACATCAATATGTGCAAACAGCAGTTGGAACTTCCAGGAGGATTAGTATTAGTATTTTTTAAGTATAGTTTAGATTGCAATTTTCTCTTGGTGCACACTCTAACGCAACGCTCTGTTTACGCCTAAGTTATTAATATATTATGAAATAGTTCGAAGAACATTTTTCTTCAGTGAAGCCCACCATTTGTAGTGCTGTATATTTAGAAATCTATATTTGTGAAACTCCACCGCCAATCCAGATCATTCAACTGAGAGGGATGCTGAGCTTGCTGGGCTGGTAAAAATATATATTTTTTACAGTAGACAGAATGGGTCTGCTTGCCCTGAAGGAGTTTTTGAAAACAGGTAAACTTACATGACTTGACACAGTTAAAAATTCCTTCGAAAACCTAGATCTCGTTTTTCACACGAAAAGTAAAATTTTTAGCTTTTACATGATTCATGAACATTGTGATTGCAGATAAGTTAGGCTTGTAGTTTTAAACCAACAAGGCAATTCTTAGAGAGTAAAATAAAAATACATTCTTACCAGATTTACGAGATCTGGACTTCACGCTGTCATAAAAATAAAAAAACTATTGGAAGAAGCTTGGCAAGCTGAAGGCAGGAAGTCCGAATTTGACAATCGAGGCTCACGAAGATACCATTATGTCAGAAAAAAACATTGCAAGAAGTGCTTTGGTAGAGAAATGAGGTACAATAATTTGCTTTAAAAGTATATAGGCAACCCTGTGCTTATATAAAAGATAGAATGAAGTACTCAAATATACATATATGCCAATATACTGGGCCCTTATCACAAGCAAATGTGAAGAAAATAAGGCGAGACAAAAATACTCTCCGCATTCAACCATTGTGTGGTAGGACAATAGCGAGAACTAAAGTTAATCTGTATTAATGCAGCTCATATGGAAAATTCCGCTGTAGGACCTTTAGTGAGTTGGGTAAAACTGTGCTCTTGAGTTTAATGCTGCTGTGATTTTAATCCCTCTCAGGCTAAAAATACAAGTTCTTGCTAAACCCCCCTTATGTATAGCTATATATAACACATAAAAAAAATGCAACTGTGCTTCTCATGATACAGCAATGTAGATATTAGTATTTGTTATATTTATACCAGATATTTATTATACAGCATGCTGGCTAATTATTTTCTACATTTAGGCCAAAATTTACCAAGATGAAAACAAGAAAAAAAATTCTAACTTTGTCATAGTGAAAAATTGTGAATGCTCATTGTCAATTCACCATAATTCACTATCTAATAGAGTTGGCAGGCAATGATTGCCACTCTATATGTTGTTGACTACATCTCCCCTGAGGCTTTGCCAGCATTATGGCTGTAAGTGGATTATGGGAGATGTAGTCCACAACATCTGGAGCGACAAAGGCTGCCTAACCCTGCTCTAGTAAATGGCCCCTCTGTAGTGAATAGGCCCTATGTTGAATGTTCTAGTGATTTTAATCCATTCAAGCAAGGTAGACGTTTATAGTTCTTGCAGAACAGTTGATCAAAAACATGCGGTTAAAAAAAACTATTTACTACAAATGTAAATGCTGTTAAAAACTCTTACATCTCTCGTGCAGAGAGAACTTACCAGCATTTCGGTTCTGGACGGCCCTTATGGGTGGGATCAGTCTGATATGCCTTGGAATATGTTCTCTCTGTAATGGCACAAGTGAGCAGAAACTATTTTGAGACCTGAAAGGGGCTTTACCAAAGGACAAGCTACTGAGTATCTCTATGTTTTTGTCCATTCTCAAAGTTCTCATATTCGCAGTTTTTTCTTTAATGCATTAACTTGGCTCTCCACAAGATAAAAGGGTAATCCAGACATGGATCCTGTGCTAACTGTGCCTAGAGGGGAATCATCTCACTGACGAGGCCCAAAGAAGGCTAAAATGATCATCCAGGATTGTTGTATCTCTCGTGTAGAGAAAACATACTCACATTCGGTTCTGGACTGCTCCTACAAGGGGGTCAGTCTGATATGCCTTATTTTCCCTTTTGTAATGTCACAAGTAAGCAAATAATATTTGAGACCGGAGCGGGTTTTTAGGAAGGGCAAGCCGCTGAGTTTATCTAAGCTTGTGTCCATTCTCAGAGTTCTCATATTCTCTGTTTTTGTTAATTCTTACTTTAAGAAATAGTGAGAGTGTTTTAAAGTAAGTGTGCATGCTTCAAAAAAGGCATTTAAGGAACACTCGAAGCACCATCACCAGTACAGCATGGCATGGTGCCCTCCCAAGGTAAGGAGCCCAACCATTTTCAAATGCTTTGAAAACTTACCATTGGTCATTCTGGTCATGGACTGGTCACAGCTTCCAGGAGGGGCAGAAGCTCCTGCACGGAGCTTCCATTTTATCACCTGAGCTAAGTGCTGCAGTTCAACCAGACAAAATGAGTGGCTCGCTATATCACCTGACTTAGCTCATTGGCATGAGCTTCTGGGTGCAGAGAAGGTGGTGGTGCATTGTGGGGTTCAGGTTAGTGAGCTGTAGGAGTTATGGTGCGTGGAGTGTTCTTTAAATGGTCTCTCCCAAAAACAAACATAAATAACCTTCTTTAGAAGCTGTATGTGTGTTGATTCCCCATCAGTTCTCTTTTGTATAATCTCAATCATTAACCCTGCCCTTTTCAATTTATTCTAAAGTACATTTCTCATCCAAATTAGCTCCAATTTCGGATAAAATTGTTGTGGAGGCAGCCATACCGAGAGGACGCACATGCCTCGAGCTCCGAGCGAAAAACGCTCAATTCAGCTAAAAATAATGAGGAAAATCTACCCTAACAACACCCTTTGAAACAGATTGCTCTCCAGACGGCATGGGGCGACAGAATAAAAAAAGGAAGCCGGAAAGACCACCTACAACCGCGGATATCTGAGTTATCCTGCGGAGGCCCCAAAACTCCGAAAGGCCTGCAATGGCATCTCAGATAGATAGCCTATACAACTCTTTTAGCGAGGCTTCTGTGTCTGAAGAGGGTGACTATGGCGCTCGAGCTATGAGCAGACCGACCCACTCACCTGAAAAACCGCCGATCGCAGAGGAAAAGCTGAGGGACATGCTTGGTGAGCTGCGCTGCAATATTGCAGCTGACATCGCCACGTTCTGCGAAGAGATCAGCAGAGTATCGGCCCGCCTGCAAAACACAGAGCTCAACACTGCCGCACAGGAAAGCCGACTTGTGACGGTAGAGCAGCAACTTTTAGTCCTGCAAAAGGCCCAAAGACAAGCCCAAGACAGCATGGCAGCACTTGAAGATAAAGGGCATTGGAAGAATGTCAAAGCCAGTGGCCTGCCTGATGCGGTGGAGGCCGCTGAGTTACCGCACCTATTCCGCAGAATGCTTAGCACGCTCTTCCCGACCAAATAGGCCAAAGGGATGCCACTAGATAGTTGGTGTCGGATCTCCAGACCTCAGACAGGTACCTCAGAGAGAGGGAGAGATGTAATCATGCGCTTCCAGCAAGACCGAGATCGCATGGCTTTCATGGTGGCCATGATAAATAAATCCCCCCTACATTTTGAAGGCCATTCCCTAACCTTTTACCCTGATCTATCCAAAACCACCATGGACTGGAGATGGTCCCTGAGACCCTTAACTAAAGAGCTCCTTGCACACAATATAACTTACCGATGGAGCACACCCAGAAGCCTGCTCATACCCAAGGATACTGGTAACCTCAAAGTACACAAAGCAGCCGAGATCCCAGCCACACTACAGAAACTTGAATTGGAGGGGCAAGCACCTGTGCAAGCTGAATCTAACCTACCAACGACATCCACCGTCTGGAATCCTGCTACAGTACGCCCATTCACACCGGCAGCCCAACCAGGAGAAACGGCATCCACTTCGGTGACCTGAGCTTTCTTGTAATTAATTAATAATGCCTGTTGCTATTATGTCTAGCTCAAATTTCTTTAATCCTCCATGAGCATCGTTAAAATGTTCTTTTTTTTGTCTAATATTTATGGCATACCTGCTATACCTCTTAGAAAATTCCCCACACACTGCTCTGGTTTTACTTACTCCCTCCTCCCCCACCATAAGAACCACTGAAATTACCAACCCACGAGTATACAAAGGGGGCACGGGCCTCTCTCACTCGCCCTCAGTCCATTGGGCTCTGTCCAACTCCTCGGTAAAAGAGGCATCTAATGCACCCTGCCCCACACATATACATCGAATACTTGTCTTGCGACACTTAGGCAGGAATTGCATGTTAGCTACCTAAATGTTTTCACGTTTATAAGTTATAGTATGCAATATATTAAAAAAACAAAAAGTGCTATGTTATCAATGCTGACAATTGTTTACCCTTGTTGATTGAATAACTTGCACCAGCTGTTGTGGCAATGCAAGCCTGTATGAACCGTCTATGCACTACGAAAATAAAGAATTAAAAAAAAAAAAAATTGTGGTGGAAATGTGAAATGTTTTGGATTCACAAAAGACACCAGTATGCAAGAGCAAGTGTTAATGTTAATGTACACTGATGCCTTTTCAAAGTCTTCTCCAAAACAAGGTTGTTCCTTCTTAAAGGGACACTATAGGCATCCAGACCACTTCAGCTCATTAAATTGGTCTGGGTGCAGTGTCCCAGGTCCCTTAACCTTGAGCAAGTAATTATTGCTGATTTCTGGGTGTTTCTTAAGTTTGTTTTCTTGGCACTATTGTTTCTCTTTAATGCACTTCAGCTGACAGTGTAGAGCAGGGATCTCAAAATTCCTCTTAGACTGTTGTGCTCCCCTGTATAAATAAAAATATAAACTTACACTCACCTTTTGTCCAGCGACATACTGGTCTCTCCGTGGCCACCCCTCCTTCTGCTGAGATCATCTGGGTGTATGATCTCAGCCAATCAAATGCCAATCAAACTGTATTTAAGAAAGGAAAGGCTCTCCCCAAGTTAAAAGGGTAATCCAGACGGGGTCCTGTGCTCACTGTGCCTAGAGGGGTGTCAGCTACATCTCACTGATAAGGCCCAAAGAAGGCTGATATGATCGTCCGAGGGTTCTGGAACTCTTATGTGGAGAGAACGTGAAAGAATTCAGTTCTGGACTGCCATTAATTCCACCTCCACGAGTTAATGGTGATCCATCCCAGTGAAGAGGTTTCCTTAACCAAATTGGAATGCACCTTCATATAGCCCCTTTAGCTCTTCCCATCTGACCGGGCGTGGGGTTCATTACGATTTTACTGTTCAAGAAAGCACTAGCCTGGATAAATCCTCTATTAAAGGATCATGTGAGACAAGTCTTGAAAACTATTTTACAGAATGTTATTTTCTGCATATTAGAGAAGTGTTTATTTGTTCAGACTCAAATACAGTTTTTATATATAATTTTCTGACATTGTAGCTTCTTTTATTTAGCCATCTGGTGGCTCTCTTTACACCTTTGGTATAATGCAAATATATGATTAAACTGTCAATGGCTATTTGTTAAAATAAATTTTTTTCGATATACGGTAGAGACAGTGACAGTGAGCATCTCAGAACACTAGAGAAGATGGCACACTTTTGAGAAATTGTTGTTTCATTTTTCTTTTAATTACAATATACTGTGATCTTTCAAAGAATGTAAAAATGAAAGTGATATTTACAGTTCTCTGACATATACCACACCCTATTCAATTTGTACTTTTTCAGTACTAACTCCCTTTTTGACCTTCTGGCTTCCCCTCCCTCTATTCTACTAAAAATGTCTTTACCAAAGTGTCTAATGATGGAATCTCTGCCAAATCGAAAGGTCATAACTCTGTCTTAATTCTCTTAAAATCTCTCTGCAAGCTTTTGATACTGTTGACCAATCTCTTCTTTTTCAAACCCCCCACAGCTTTGGATTATGTGACACTGTACTTTCCTGGTTTCATCTTATCTTTCTGATCGCTAATATAGTGTCTCCTTCTCTAGTGCTACCACCTCCCCACTACCTGTCTCATTTGGAATTCCCCAAGGCTCTGTTCTTGGTCCTCTTTTATTCTTTATTTGCACTACCTCTCTTGTTAACCTTATTAACTCTTTTGGAATTCAATGTTATGTATATATTGACGAAACTCAGATTTATCTCTCCTCCTATGACCTTTCTCCTGCCCTCCTGGAACACGTCACAAACTGACACTCTTCCATCTCTAAATGGATGTTTTCATATTTTCTAAAACTTAATCTTTCTAAAACCAAACTCCTCACCTCCCCCCCCCAACAGTCCACCTTCATCTACTGTATATCCTTGCACGTCACCTATGTGACACCTATTACCCCATGTCATCAAACTGACTGCCTTGGAGTTACTTTAGACTCCGTTCTTACTTTTTCTACTCACAACCAGTCTTCATCTAAATTCTGTAGCTTCCACCTTAAAAAATATTGCCTGCGGGTGACAGGGCCTGAATCCTGACCACACAGGATGGAAGCTAGAAGAGCCTCAGGTACCATTTCAAATTTTCAGCCCAAAACTGAAAAAAAAAGAAATACAGCAACTTTGCACAGTTATACTTACCTTGGAGGCCCAAGAGCACTGTACACTTGATTGGGATTTGCAGTTCTTTTGGATTTTTTTAGTGATTCCAGAGAAAGTAGTATGTGAAGCCTGCTCAATCAATAAAGAGACTTTGTACTTTCAAGTTATAAAATGGCAGCTGTATATATCCCTGCACAACACATGGGTACAGTTCATTTGGCTTTTGACGACTTGTGCCAGTGTTTCTGGACGAAGCTTGACTGATGACCCATTTACTTTATCCCTCCGTTTCCCCAAATAAGACAC
Source organism: Pelobates cultripes (assembly GCA_933207985.1). Taxonomy (NCBI): domain Eukaryota; kingdom Metazoa; phylum Chordata; class Amphibia; order Anura; family Pelobatidae; genus Pelobates; species Pelobates cultripes. The sequence goes on from CAKOES020000095.1 coordinate 50,878, forward strand.
ATCAAACCTGAGTAAGTTGGGTAAGGGCAACGGCCACAGCTTTATTTAACCATAAACATCATGCCAGCAAGTTCCTCTGTCAGCTGTTGGGGTGTTCACCAACAGACAGCTCTACACCGTTCTCCAAGAGTCCAGAGCAGCCTGCCTCCCGCCATCAGCTCCTGGCAGGCTGCAACTCCCCAAGCTGCCTTGGCATTTCCATCCCCTGTAGAGCAGGCCAGGAAGAACCGCAAGCTGTGACAAAACAAAACACAAGACAACAAAACCAGAAACAGAACACAACCAAATCTATCCCAGGGAGGGAGGGTGGGAAAGTCTGGATTCCTCATCTTATCTGCCCTGACTGGTAAGGCCCCTCCTTCCTCACCCCTTTTTCATCCCTGGGTCCCCATTTGCAACTATTTATCTATCTAGGGACCACTCACCCCAAACCCTGGGCCTCAGTCATGCTCTCCCTTCTTTATTTTCCAGGGAGAGGCTTTATCAATGTGTTTCCAGCAAGACAATGCAGGAGATGATGCTGTGGTCAGTGTATTACCCCCAGTTATCCGACAGTTACAGACCTTGTTCCCACCCACCTAGGCCAAGAGCCCTACAGGGACGAACGCCTTTGAATCTTTGGAGGGTCCCCAGTTGGCAGTGCTTGCTTTGTTAGTTGAGAAGATCCCGGGATTAAGATTCTGTCATCAACAGCCACCGGATTTTGAGCACTTCTTGCTGGCTCAGGATATTGCTTGGGGCTGGTGGAGAGATCCCCCTTGTCCATGCTTTTTTCGTAGCAGTGACTTCGAGCTGAGCTCTTCCCACTGTGCTGGTTGCAGATCCATTGTGTTCTATTTAATTTATTTGTGCATTGTGTAGCTTGGCCGCTACTCCCATACCTCACCACTTTGCCATTCCTTACATTGGTTTTGTGTGGCCTTCAGGATCTAGTTCAAACTGCTAACACTAACCTACAAAACCCTCAATTATGCAACCCCTCACTACCACTCCTTTTCGCTCAGCGAACGCACCCCTTCTCGTTCCCTTCACTCTATTAATTACCTTTTCCTGTCTTATCTGTTAACACCAAAATATGGTACTATATATTTGCTAATATCTATCTATTTATCTATCTATCTATATCTATCTATCTATCTCTCTATAAGCATTTTTGAGCAACTTTCTCATCAACCTATTTCTCTTGTAACATTTTGTAATTGCCTTATTTATTGTTTTGTTATTTATTTTTACATTTTCCCCTCTATAATATTGTAAAGCGCTGCGTAATAAGTTTGCGCTATATAAATGATAATAATAACAATTTCTATCTTTCTTTCTATCATTATAATTGAGTGCCTATTTAAAATTGGATTATTTAACCTCAACCCCTGGGTATACCTTCTGAACGGATCAACAGAAGGGTGGACCAGACATGAACAAACTTTAGTGCATAAGATTACGTTAGCAGCGAGGAGAACTGTAGCACAAGCATGGCTAAAACCAAGTGTTCCCACTGTAGCAGCAATCATAATTAAAATTAAAGACATCTGCCTCATGGATAACTTAAAAGCAAGAGTCAGGGGTACAATAAAGAAGTTCAAAAAGATTTGGGAACCCTGGACGGCTTGCACCCTTGCAACCTGACAGCAATTTATCCAGACTGACCACAGGGCCGCCATCAGGGGGTGACAACCGTGACAGTTGTCACGGGCCCGGCGGCCCTGGGGGGCCCGGACTGCTCTGGCAGTTCTGGGCCCCACTTTCCCTTTCTGCACACATAGATAGCGCATATCGCGATCTATGTGTGCAGCCGCGGGCCCCCGGCCCCCTGTTACC